>PYAF01002985.1:505188-522815 GCA_007407185.1 Glycine tomentella | reverse complement strand
TTTAGATAATTATAATTTTTAAATAATATTATGGTTGAAAATTGAAAACATTAGGTTAGAGGATATGTATGGTTATTTTTTTTTACTACCTTTTCTGTTTTATTTTATTGTAATTTAATATTTTGTATATGTTAATTATTTAGGTAGTTTTAGTTTTTAAATAATATTTAGGTTAAAAATTTTATACATCAGGTTAGAGGATATGTAGGGTTAGTTTATTTTACTACTTTTTATGCTTTAATTTTTTGTAATTTATTATTATGTATTTTAAAATTTCTATATATTTAATATTTAGATAATTTTAATTTTTAAACAATATTATGGTTGAAAATTGAAAATGAAAATAATTTATTTAGGTTAGCCATTGGTTGTTTAGGATTGGTTATTAATTTTTAATGAAAAAATTTAGTTATAGAAAGAAATGGATCACGATGACAATGTTAGACGGACCGCACCGGCTGAGTCTCCAGTGAGCGTGATAGACCCGGGTCCCTCTATACGGACACTGCTTACATTACAGGAGAAACATATATCCACATATGTGTGAAACTCGCAGGGTGTCCGGCCATGCGCGAGCGTGTACTTATTGTTAGGCATGCTGCGACACACGATCATAACGCTATACATGAGGACATCCAGTCGTGGCTTAAAGAGGCTGGCTTTTATCACGTTGCGCGTCCACGCAATCACGAGGTACCCATATTCAACATACTTGTTAACTTCGAATTGACATGGCTACACAGAATTGTAATGTGTACTTGTATTGTAATGTATTCGTTATTGTTTTGTAATTTATTTATTTAGATCGACCACCACCTTATGTCAGCGCTTGTCGAGCGATGGCGACCAGAGACACGTACGTTCCACATGATGATGGGTGAGGTGACAATCACCCTGGAGGATGTACATCATCTGTTGGGGCTGCCAACCAATGGTGATGTTGTTACTTGTCGCCATGGACACCATAATTTTTGGGCTATTATTGGTGATATGTTAGGGGTTGAGCCGGCTGCTGGTAGGGATTTGTACGACAGTTTGTTGGGCCTGCACTACTTATAGGAGCAGTTTGATGATTATGCGGTCCAGGCTAGCACGGAAGTTGGACGTCGGAGATACACTTGTGCATTGATTTTGTGCATTTTAGGTGGTATGTTGTTTGTTGACACGACTTCAAGCTTTGTGCCTGCTCGGTACTTGTTATTTCTAGATGATTTTCAGCGCACAGACACGTTTAGTTTAGGTTCTGCAGTTCTTGCATCATTGTATAGGGAGTTGTGTAAGGCGACACGTCCAACACGTCATGAGATGGGTGGATGTGCTTTGTTGTTACAGTTATGGGCTTGGACGAGATTCTCGACCATTTCTCCTAACCTTCCCATGGTGGAAGATCAGGATGTCATCCAGCGCGAGATATATGCCCACAGGTATTGTTTTCTCCATGTTATTGTTCGTTGTTTTAGTTGTGTTGGAGTATATGTTTGTAAATCGTTAATTTTATTGTTGCAGGTTTAATGTATACGATGCACGACAAACTGTGTATACAAACATTTGCAGATATTAACATTATATTGATGTCATTCGCCGAAGAGACATGCGGTGGAGGCCTTATGACATTGTAGACATGATCCATCCACCAAAGGTTGAAATGGCTCGGAGATGGTTGGTTGTTTGTTCTCTTATTTGTTACGAGGTTGTCGTCTACCAGCAGTCGAATCGAGTGCTGCGTCAGTTTGGATTTGACCAGCCAATTCCAGATGGTCCTATTAATTGTAGTGAGCTGCTAACGATTAGTATTACGGGGAAGACAGACGTGTACTGGAGTCAGCGACATGGTTTTTTCATTGCGCAATGGGTATACAGAGATATCCTAGTGTTGCAGGATGTTCAACCTATGCGGAGAGACAGGTACCTATCTGTAAACAGTGAGTACATGCAGTGGTATTTTGCATATATGGTATGCACGTTAATTATAGTTGTGTGTTTTGCATATTACTTTAGATTTTATACTTACTTCTAACTATTCATGTTCAGATGGATCGAGTGGAGACGGTTGTCCACATGACTTCAGCTGAGGCATAGGGGGCATTCGACATGCGTCAGATCCACCAAGAGGTTGTGCGACTTCTCGCCGCATGCGACGATTTAGACAGAGTAACCGATCTTGGAGATGCTGCACCCCCACCCGTGCGGCGTTAGACAGAGGCCCCTCCTCCAGTGGTTCGCAGGAATCGGTGCACGTGTCACGAGGGATTACCCCTTCACCACACTAATCTGCCTGTTGCCGACACACCTGTCATTGTACCGCCGCTTCCGCCACGTCCTATAGGTATGTTCTACGCACCAGGGTACCTTTCGGGCCTATCTCAGCAGTACTGGTGGCTACCACATGATGCTCCCAGATCACAATACCCCCTTTGGTTTCCCTCGCCGTCGATGCAACAGACCGGATTCGCATATCCATCGTATACCATGTATGCAGCTGGGCCTAGTTCAACTTGGCCTAGTTCAGTTGCTCCCAGTTCAGTTGGGTTTCAGTTCACACCTGGACCAGACACATTTGCAGATTGGTATAGGCCCACTGCTCCGACTTCAGAGCAGGATCCGATTATGGCCAGTCCTGGGGCACATTCGGCTCATTTTATACATTCTCCCAGTTTTGGAGAATATTCCACGGATGAGATAATGGCGACAATGGAGGGGGCAGATGAGGACAACGATGAGCACCGTCATGATGACCCTGACATCATTAGGTGAAATCCGGTTAGGGGAGTGTGGTTTCGATGAAATCTGTCACCGTACGAGCATAACATGAGGCGTTATCGAGGATACCATGCAGACCCTGGAGAGAATGAATGATTATTTTTAATTTGTAAAATGATAACTATGATGCAGTTTTAAATTATTTTTATTTGATGTATTATGCAGGACAATGGACTATAATTGAATGCATATTTTATGTTTTTTAAATTAATGAAAGCGTAGTCCAATACTATAACCACGTAGTACATCACTGGTGCTGACTGCGTGAAGGATAGTTACGCCTATTGTGACCGACAACCTTACAATAACCACGTCTTGTTCGAGTTGTCAATTTTTCACGCAAATCCATCTCGTTGCGTATGCGTGTACTCTTTGGCCTTCCTTGTTTACGTCTCAGCGAAACATCTGGTATAACGATGGGCGGTACAGCTGGTGGTATGAAGTCCTCATTTCCAATTGCGAACCACTGCGGAGAATACACTTGACATTGATACGCCACACTATACACAGGGTTCACATATTGTCTGCGATCGTGGTGTGTGGATCGACATGCTGCAATAACATGACTACACGGGAACCTGAAGGCAGTGAACTCACCACATTGACAGTATCTTTCACCTAATGACACCGTCCATTTCTTACCGCCGCTAAGAGTCCATATGTTGTACATCTCTTGAACCTCAAACCTTGTCTTAAGTGTGTCATAACAAGTGACATAGTGTTGCGGATTTATCAACCATCGCCATATATTTTTGCCATCCTAATTTTGAGAAATGCTTACCTCTTGCCATCTCCTAACGGGCCTCCTCACCATGTGCGACAAAGTATGCCACTAGTCAAGCGTAGGTGAACCGCGCAAGGGACGTAATAGGTAGGCTTCCCAGTGTCAAACTTGGGTTAAAACACTCTGAAAGATTGGTTGTCATCTGACCAAACCTTCTTCCCAGTTCGTTGTAAGCTATACTTCACTTTTCCTTTGGGATATTATCAATCCAGGCGGCTACTTGCGGGCTTGATCCTCTAAATGTTTTTAATCCCGCATCGAAATCTAATCGTGACATTGTATAAGCTGCAAATAAAAACACGAGTTCAAAATAAGGACATAAGACAAGTGGAGTAAGTGGATGTAATAACATTCTCTTCTAATGGGCGCACATACTTAATTTCTTCAATTGCTTCTTCAACATGACATTGTTGAACTTGTGATTAAAATTACTCGCCAGATGGCGAAAGCAGAAAACATGGTATGCCCTAGATGGTTTCCATCCTAGTTCAACATTGTTCACCGCGGCGAGTATGCCTGCATGCCAATCTGAAATAAGACAACTTTTGTCTTTCTGCGTAACGTGTACCCTAATTAATGCCAAAAACCACGACCAGTGGAAGGACATAATTGTTGTCGTCAACTGTGGTTGCAATGAGCAACGTTCCCTGATATTTCGAATATAAATGGGTTTCGTCGATGCTTATAACTGATTTGCAATAATTGAATGCATCACAACATTGTTTAAATGTCCAAAACACTCTCTTGAACACATTAGCACTTCCATCGAGTAGTCCATCAATAAATTGGTCATTCAAATCTAGCTTGTAGGCAGAACTGGGAGAACAAATCAACATGTAACTCAACCACCTTGGCAGGAATGCATACGACTCATCCCAATCCCCGAAAACCTTGACAATGGCCTTTTGCTTTGCCTTCCATGCCTTTTTGTATGATATATGAAATCCGACAATTGTTGCTATCCTTTCTTGAATTAACCCAATTTTGACACTGGGGTCCTCCCTTATCATTTCTGCATTTCGTCAAACAATACTACATTAATACAATTTAAGCAAAATTTTAAGTTCAATTAAATGTATTTTACTCACCTAGGATCAACGAACATATCAAATTTGAGTCAAACTGTTTGTGATCTTGAGAAAGATTCTGATCGACACATGTGTTGGTTGTTCCATTTGCCTACAACCCATTCAGTGTCACCCTTTTTTTCGTATGCCCTCATCCTTCATGGACAACGGTCATAATGATTTTCACAAACCATTATAAGCTTTTTCGTATCAATTTTTTTTACTACAGTTGTGCGATGCTCGACCATACAGTAATGTTTTATTGCCAATTGAACATCATGCTTGCTCTGAAACACCTGGTCCTTATATAACTGTTGACCCATCTGCCAGTTAGGCATTCACATTCCATGCATGTCATCAGACTCCTGATCTGGGTATGCCCAATTAATATTCGTGTAATGGCCTATGTCAGACCAAAATGGAACGTTGCCCTCTTCTACATAATGATACATGCAAGTGATTACAGTGGAGCAACATGCAGGCACACATTTTATTGAAAATGGTAACTAATCAAATGAATAAATCATTCAAATCATATAATGTTTTTCAAAATTATCCATTAAAGATAATTCATGTATTTGCATAGTCACGACAACCTAGCTAGTTGGGGTTGAGTCATCCCTATAAGGGAAGTTAAGTAACAAATTTGACATTAAAGTGATTAAACCTCCAATAAAAAAATACACAACTAACTAACAAAACAATGTGCATGCATACCTGGAATCGGAGGCGGATATTGCATTCCGACAATGCTCGAAGAAGGAATTGGAAAAGCACGACCGAAATCACCATCTACGTTCGTATCCAATGAGTCACTGTCTGGAATAACACCTTCGTCCACCTTTTCCTCAGAACTATCCATAGGCCAAGCTGGGTCGTAGGCCAGAAACATTTCATTGTCCACCAGTATATCCCCCATCTTCAGAACCCATTTGTTGGGTTGGTTGCGAAATTGGTGGTACTAATGGGGATACATCTCTGTCTTCGGGACTAACTAGCGGCTCTCTATTAATGTCAATGGAGCAAATGGGTTCGACATAATGTTGACTGCTTGATTGTGCACCACAATTTAATTCTGCATACAATTTGATAAATCTGGGGCTTCCTCCGTCCGATATGCATGCGTCTGTAACTAATGCTACGTCGTCATCATCTACAATATCAACAGCAACCCACTGAACCGGGTTGCCTGATGCACATTTAGCAATCAATCGAGATACAAATTGTCCGCATTGTAATCTCAATTTTTTGCAAATCATTTTCATCAAATCACGATGACTGCATCCTGTGGGCATACGAAACATTTTACTTTCTCCTTCAAAAACTTGACCATTAGGTCCAACATATCTACTCCCATTATAATAGACAATGGTTATTAAACCGTTTCCATTACCACTCATTTTCGAAAAATTATACTATAAAAATAACACAGCTTTTACGATGATGTGTTCGGAATTCAAAATTCAACTAAAAAATAATAGACCTTTTACGATAATGTGTTTCATATTGAAAATTCAACTAAAAAATAATAACAAAGCTTTTGCGATAATGTGTTTTGAATTGAAAATTCAACCAAAAAATATCTGAGCTTTTGTGGTACGGTGTTTCGGAATTGAAAATTCAACTAAAATATAAAAGACCTTTTACAAAAATGTTATTTCAAATTAAAATTCAACTAAAAATTACTAGACATCGGTTTTACGATAATGTCGACATTGAAAATTCAACTAAAAAATAAAAGACCTTTTACAAAAATGTTATTTCAAATTAAAAATTCAACTGAAAATTACTAGATAGAGGTTTTACGATAATGTTTTTATAATTGAAAATTCAACTAAAAAATAATAGCACAACTTTTACGATAATGTGTTTCTAAAGACAAATTCATTTAAAAATAACTGACCTTTTAAGAAATCGTGGTTGGATTTGAAAACTAATAAAGCAACAACAAATTGTGCCAAAACGAAAAATGGAAGAACAACTTATGCCAAAACGAAAAACGGAAGGTGGTTTATATAGGTCCAAAAAGCAGAATCAGTTCCTAAATTTGCTGGGCCATCCAGCTAAATAACCTACTAAATTCTCTCTGGCCCAAAGCAACTTCGTACGGATATGACACGTGGCATACGAACCTAATCCGCAATGGCCCCCAGCGACCTATGACACGTGGCCTGACACACGTAATTCACTGATCAGGCAGACGAATTAGGTGGCCTAATGAATTCGCATGGGCCCCCAGTGACCTATGACACGGCCTGACACACGTAATTCGCTAGTCAGGGATGCGAATTATGTGGCCAAGCACGTTACTCCAACTCAGCTTACCTACTTCGTGACATGTGCCAGCGAGATTGCTTGCGTGGCATTTTGGAAAAATGTTGCCTTCCCATGGCATTCTGGCTAATCTTTTTAAAAAAAGTGGCACAAATGTCACTGTTCCCTAAAATAATACTCAAGATAAGGAAGAAAGATTTGACTACTAATATATTATCAATGAAATATTTGGGAGAAACAACCTACATTTTAGAAATAAAGATTTATTGAGATAAATCTAGAAGGTTGCTTGTTGTCTCCCAATCTAGGTATATTGTTATCATCCTAAAGAGGTATAACATGGAAACTCCAAAGGTCACTATTTGCCAATAGGAATTGAAGATATTCTTGGTAGAGAGGATTGTCCTAAAACTTATGAAGAGAGAGAATACATAACTAGAGTACTATATGCTAGCATAGTGGGAATTATTGTATATGACATAATTTTTGCATGTTCTATTACCATTTATGCACTAAGTGTATTTAACAAGTTGATATCAAGAAAGTCTTAGTGGGAAGCATTGAAAGTGGGTAAGACTTTTCTTAAGTACTTAAGAAGACCTAAAGATTGTGCTTCATATATGGAGACTTAAAATTAAAAACTAAGTAGTTTGTGATGAACATAAGTTGGAATTAGTAATGAAATGCATGAGTGGTTGGCTCTGGTGCAAATGAGAGATTGTTGGGGGATAAATATGTATGCCTAAGATCTAATCTATCATGTTATCAATTTCAGTACAAAATTATTCTTTATTTTATTATCATATTTATTATTTTATTAAATTGTTAATTTAACAAGTTCTTAATTAAAATTATAGACTTGTTATATTGATAGAGATTATGATAATGGAAAATAAGTTCTTAATAATTTTAATCTAAATTGTTCTTGATCATAAGATTATTGTGAATAAGACATCAATATATATGTAATGGTATTTATTGGATAAAGATTAATAGATCTCATTTATTACATATATAAATAATGTATATATGGATGTTATCATTAAACTAACTGAAAGTGAGAATTCCTAATAATGTTATTTAGAAGAAATATAGACTTGAGATTATCATAGTAATTAACAAGTTATTCATTATATTTTAATTTCGGACACCTAATGTCTTAGGGCACTAGTTAAATGAATATTAGATATGATTAAATAGTTATAGAATTAATGATTAATCAAGAAAAAATTCATCAACTCTCTATGAGATTGGGCTCTATGATAGAATTAAGACGTTGGTCAATGTAATTGAATGAAAGAAGATCTAGAGTTTCTTAAGTTATTAATTGATTAAATATAGTGTGTTAACTTATTAGAGTTTGACAATAATATTATACTCTGAAATTAACCTTGAGCTATAAATGATGGAAGAAAATATTAGTTATTCTTTTATTGGTTTTTCAAGGTAAAAACAAATGTCACTTCATGTTATATGGACATTAAGGAGTTTTGCTAGATGTCTACCTTGATTAGTAAATTAATAATGATTAATTTACTATCAATTTAGTATTGAACCTACAGGGTCACACACAAACGAATATTCCAATTTTTTACAAAAGAAAATAATTTATTTGATAATTAAATTAGATAATTTAATCAAAAAAAATTTAGTGGAATATTTTTATATTTTTTGCTAGTACCAAGAGTATAATTAATATATACAAAGTGTATTATTTTATAAATGTGGAAATTATTCATACAATAAAATAAGAATAAAATTCGATTGCTTTATATCATGGTTAGATAATGTGATTATTTATGTAATTAGGAATATGATTATTTGAGAATTATCTTTGTCTTATATTCTTAAAATAAAAGATGTGAAATAGTTTTTATTTTTTATAGAGACAGGTAGATATGAAATTATTTTAAATAAAATTTTCCTTTTTTCTCTCTTTGATAAAATATTTAAATGCATATCTCTTTAATATTATAAATAGAAGCATCTACTTGAGAGCAAAGTGTACCAAATACACTTTTAAGAGTTCTACTCATCAAAGAGTTAATAACACAAGATCTTGGTGTGTGTACACATATAGTCTTTATATTATTGAAGAAGTTTTTTTGTTGCTTCAAAAATACACATTTAAGTATACAAATCTATTTTTATTTATTTATTATTTTTGTATATTTTTGAATGTAAAATAGATTATAGTTTTGTAATGTAACTATAAAGTCCAATCAAAACCCATTTGGTATATTACAAATGAAAATATCACAGCCACACTTTTCCTTTTAAAAACAATTGTGACAAGTTATGAATGACAGTAAAATTAGTCTATAAATAACATAATTTATATTTGTGTGCACAAATTAACTATATTAATTCATTGTGATCTTGTAGAAAGTCTTACGTAATAAGGGCCTTTTAGGACGCAACTTCTAAGACAGTTCCTAGAGAACCGTCTTAGAATGTGAGACGGTGGTAATTTTGTAAATAATAAGAGATATACGATAACGGTTTTATAATAACCGTCTTAGAAGGTGAGTGTAGCAAGTATTTAATGACGGATAAAGGTTATAACCGTCTTAATAATTATGTTTCCATTTAAAAAAAAAACATATTCAAAGACATTTTTAATTAAAACCGTCTTTAAAATTCGAACATTTTTATCTTATCCTTGGTATTCAAAGCCTCTTTCAAATTCTTACTTTCTCCTCTCATTATCAACGACTTCATTTTCGTTGTGTGTAAACCCAGGGTGTTGTGGTGCTCGAAATCGCTTGTCTTCATTATCGGAAGGTATTTTTCTTTGTTTCTTCATTTTCTTTTATATTTTTTCCTCTAATTTTGTGCTCTAACCTTTTAGAAGAGAGAGATGATTCTGTGAGGATCGATGGTGTTGGGTTTCAGGGAGATTTCTAGGGGCTTAAGGATGAGGTATTTTCATAGTGCTATTAATGTTGGTATTACACTATTACTGCAGCTGAATTGATTTTTCTCAGGTGTTTGGTTGTTTTTGTATTTTTTGTTTGAACTGCACAAGAAGAAACACCCCGTCGTGAACCGCCCCACAAACTCCACCGGCTCAGTGTCTTCACCAAAGAGCGTAAATGACTTGTACAGAGACAAAGAGCACAGCTTCGGAGTTTTCACTTTGCAAGAGCTAAGAGATGCCACCAACGGTTTCAATAGGATGCTTTTGAGAAGGGGTTTGGGGAGTGTGTATAAAGGATCCATTACACAATTTGATGGAGGTGTGGGGACGAGTTACAGACACAGATCAGTTGGTCAGTTAGGTTGCTTTGATTTTAGAGGGAGAGGTTTTGGTTGTGCTTCTTTTGGCGACTCGAGAAGTGTTTCGAGGTTGCGGAGTGGGATGAATGTTTCTACTTGTTGGAATAATTCGAGAGTGGTTACTGGTAGGGAGTTTAAGGTTTTGAAAACTAAGAGAAGTTTGTCTTGTGAGAATAATAACCTTTTCATGGGGTCTCGAGTGATTTTGTTGAAGTGCCAGGGTAATGATTCTTTAGCTTATGTTAATGGCAATGGCCGGAATGTTGATTATGTAGAAGGTTCGGGTGAGGATGCAGGATTGAGGCCTGTTTCTAGTGCTGAACTGGATGCACCTTTGGAAGAAGAAGAAGAAGAAGAAGAAGAAGGGCAAGCTGAGAGGAAAGACGGAGGGAGTGAAATAGGATTAGAGGAACTAAGTGTGGATGAACTGAAAGAACTATCGCTAAAGGCCTTGAAGGAGCTAGAAGTAGCTCAAATTAATAGTACCATGCTTGAGGAAAAGGTTTAAAAAAAATATCAGAGACTGCCATTTCCTTGCATGATGAAGCAGTCAATTCTTGGAACAATGTTAATTCTACCCTTGACGCCATCCAAGAAATAGCAAATGAAGAACATACAGCCAAAGAAGCTGTCCAAAATGCAACAATGGTTCTTTCATTAGCTGAGACAAGGCTTCAAGTAGCTATAGAAACTTTGGAGGCTGCAAAAGAAGTTCTTGATTCAGCACAAGGTTCTAATGAGAGCAATGGTGATAAGGACATGGTGGAAGAGGAGCAATCTCTTTTGGTTGCTCAAGAAGATATCAAGGAATGCCAGGTTAATTTAGCAAATTGTGAGGCAGAGCTGAGGTGCTTGCAAGATAAAAAGGAAGAGTTGCAGAAGGAATTCAGCAAATTGCAAGAAATTGCTGAAAAGGCTCAGCTGAATGCAGTGAAAGCTGAAGAGGATGTTACAAACATAATGCTTTTGGCAGAGCAAGCTGTTGCTTTTGAACTTGAGGCTACAAAATGTGTAAATGATGCAGAGATTGCCCTACAGAGAGCAGATAAGTCTAATTCTAATTCAAATGCTGATACCATAGAAACTACACAAGCACAAGATGTTGTGGCTGTTCCTGAGGTGGAGAAAGTGGTTCAAGGTTTTTCGGGTGATGTTGTTGAACGACATAGATTTGGCAATTGACGACGAATCTCTGCTTGCCAATTTATCACCTGAGACTTTATCTGATAAAACCAGCCAAATTTTGGAAGACAAAACAGTCTGATTATTTAAGTGATAATGAGAATGCTCTGCAAACAAAAGAGCAAGAAACACAAAAAGATTTGACAAGAGATAGTTCACCCTTTGCTCCCAAGGCATTATTGAAAAAGTCTTCTCGATTCTTTTCTGCATCCTTCTTCTCTTCTGTTGAAGATGGGACTGAGTTCACACCAGCATCAGTCTTCCAGGGCCTTGTATTATCTGTACAGAAGCAGTTGCCCAAGCTGATATTTGGGTTATTGTTAGTGGGAGCAGGCTGAGTATGATCTTGCTACATCCTTTTCATTTGTTGCTGTCTTTTTATTTCAATCCTTCTAAAAACAATTTATCTGGAAGAATATATACATCATGTGATTCGCATATAATATGTATGGTATAAGAGTACTACATACAAAATACTAATATGACATTTTTGAGCTTTCTGTGCAACATGATTAAGAATGTCAAGGGACACTAGTCATTGGCTTTTTTGAAAACTGTTTTTGAAGTTAATTAGCTATTGTTTGGACTTTGGACAGGGATATATCATATATGTCATGACACATGCAACCTTTATTTAAGTTGCTAAGAAAATTTTAAGGGAGTCTGACTATATTATGCCTTCTTGTCGAGTTAATCTACATGCAAAGGTTTAATATAAAGATTTCCTAGTATCAATAAATAGTGGGTTTTTATTTCAGGGTTGCCTTCTATTCTAATAGAGTGGAGAGGAATGCTCAGCTGCTTCCACAGGCAGATGTTATCATGACCAGTGTTGAAGAAGTTTCCTCTAGTGCAAAGCCTCTGGTTAGACAACTTCAGAAACTCCCCAAGAAAATCAAGAAAATCATTGCATCATTACCTCATCAAGAGGTTTGTTTTTCTTTATTCTTTCCCCTTTAGTCTTTTGCTCATTGTTGTAAATTTTATAAGACTTTGTAAGACATGTATCCCCGGTGAACGAAGAAGAAGCCTCCCTTTTTGACATGCTCTGGTTATTACTTGCCACTGTTATATTTGTGCCAATATTTCAAAAAATCCCTGGAGGTAACTTGTTTGCTGTGTTTCCTTAGCGTTGAATTGAACATAGTCTGTCCACTATAACAAAGTTGTGTAGGACTCTAGATGATTTAGTTAGAATGTGATTTGGCACCAAACTCCACATAGTTTTGGTTAAATGAAACTTTGATGCGTAGATTATCTCCATTTTTTTTACCTCATTGTTCTTTTGCTTGGCGACAATTAGTTATTTTGCTTATGACCATTTTTTTTTCAAAATTAGACTGGTCACTGCATGAGAGAGGTTCAAGGTTGAGGATGAACTGAGTTTTTTAACATACCTATATATTCTACAAATATATGACATTATATTAACCTTAAACATCAGGTAATTTGGGACAGAGGGAGTACCATTGAAAAATTACAATAAATGTAATTAATTTTTTATAGATGCTCGAAACTATAAAATACAATATTTTCTAAAATTCATTGTATTTGTGATACTTAAACAACAAATAAAGCTTGGCTTAGTGGCAATTAGTGGCAGAAGCATTTTATTGAAAAGTATCCTCATTTAAATGAAAAACCATGTCTGGATTGCATGGTTTGACCTGTTCAAGATTGAAAGGCTTAGTTCAATGAAGAAATATGTCTTTGGATTAGGCTATGCACAGGTGATTGGGAAACTCCGTCTCCCACCGTTGTTATTATTGTCCACCTCAAGCTATACTACTGTAGTAATGTATTAACAAGTATGAACAAATGCAGGTGTTGGCAACTGCTGTAGCTGTCGGCTTGATGGCTCATTATATATGTGGCCAAGCTGGTCCTGCTGCTATTGTCATTGGGAATGGCCTAGCATTATCATCCACTGCTGTTGTTCTGCAGGTAAATAACCTAAGATTGCATGTTTAAGCAATATCCATCTTATTTTGACAAGCATTAAAAGTTTTTGTTGTAGCTTGCATCTGTTAATAAATGTTTTAATGCTTATTAATTTTAAAAAAGCTTTATGCCCGTAGCTGCATCACTTAGCCCTTGTTCAAAGGTTCTCATATCATATGAGTTCATTCTAATCTATTTTTTTCTTTTATTTCTGGTGAATCTTTCATTCTGTAGTAATTTAGTGAACTTGTTTTGCAGGTGTTGCAGGAGAGAGGTGAGAGCACTTCACAGCATGGTCGAGCTACTTTTCTGTGTTACCTTTTCAGGTTACTTTGTGCCTTACCCATCTATTTAGATGCTGAAAGAATTTTCTTGTCAAATGTTGTGCTAGATTGTAGAGAGAATGTAATTCTTGTGACACATTGTTGAACTTTATCATATGAGTGCTATATGTATCTTGCTTCAGTATCCCATACTGTTCACTGCTAGAAAAATCGCTTTTAACATCGGTTCTTTTGGACATTCAACATCGGTTTTTAACCGATGTTGAAACAGGCGATGTTGAAAGTACTAATGTTAACATCGGTTTTCGAAAACCGATGTTAACATAATCACACAACATCGGTTTTCTTCAGTAACTGATGTCAAATAATAAAAAATAATGAAAAAAAATTAAAATATGCATATTCAACATCGATTTTTTTTAAAAAAATCGACGTTAAATTTACATAACAACATCGGTTTTAATAAAAACCGATGTTGTTGTCAGTAATTCTACATCGGTTCTTCCAAAAACCGATGTAGAAAGTTCCTTTTCTACATCAGTTTTTAAGAGAAAACCGATGTTGTATGTTCACATTTATATCGTTTGTTAAATAACCGATTTAGAATGTCCTCATTTTAAAAAAAAAAAAATATGACCTATTATTTTCTTTATTTTCAATATGTGTGGAAGATGACAACATAATAAATATAATATACAACAAAAAAAAAAATTAAGATAAGGAATGAATCTTTAAAGATAAAATTGACCAAGGTTTAAAGCAACCATGTCAAGAGTTACATCAAAAAAGAATATAAACACACTTGAAATAATGGTGGCTCGTTATCATCAAACCTAGCTACTAGCAGGGACACTCCAAAAGGCCTAAGACCACTATTAGGACCAAAACATAAATGTCAAAATTAAGAAAAAAATAGAGTAATAACACTCACTTGGCTAGCACCACTCTCATTATAACCATTAATTCAATTGGCTGACTACGGCTAAATGATGCTTTCACTTGGGTATGAGTAATAACACTGGCACGACCTATCATAAAAAAAAAAAAAAAATTAAAGCAACCAACATGAGTGGGTTCCAAAAGGCCACCTCATATCATTAAAATATTAGTCAAATAGTTTATTTTCCATGCCAAGGAAGCCTTTGTACAATTACCATGAAACTACTTGTTTTAATTATAAACTTCCCTTCCACTAAAGCATGGTGATTCATTATATAATATTGTGAGACATTCACGTTTGCTACATGTATAATGTTATAAACATTTATTATTTATTGACTTTGTAATTTTAAAATATCTCTCTATCAACTTAAATTGTTATTTATATAATAATTAGATATTATTTTTTATATAATAATTATATATATAAATAGGTTAATTAACTTAGAATTTCTTATGTTAAAATTAGGACACTAAAAACTAATAAGAACCACACATTTTAGCAACAAGCCATGACAATATTGTTTTTTATATAACTCTTTTTTTTTTTTTACCTAGTTTGGTTCACAACATATATAGCCTCTCAATTTGGCATGTGACAACTTCATTACGTTGCCAAATTAGCCTTGGACCAGGAAATTAAAGGTGGAAGAAAACCACCTTTTTAGATGATTAATTAGTTAATTTCCAATTTCTTAGGCTACAATTAGGACACGAGAACTACCATGATAACCAATTTACCTAAATTTAATCTCAATAATAGGGAGTTTAGCTACATACTGATATATAGTCATAAAGAAAGCTAAAATCAAAGAAAAAATGAAAAAGAGAAGAACTACTAACAGCATCCAAGTTCCTCCATTACACAGTCTCAAATTGTATAGTTTGATGTCATTTATTTAAAGAACTTATTTGTAAAAAACATACAGTTTAGTAAACTTTTAGCTGGAGGGGGAGTGTTACAATGTAAGAAAATCTCATTATATATTAGATTATCCTCTAGGAGTAGTTTCCCTATTTCTGCATTATCTCCTAGCATTAAATATCATATTTCCTTATTTACATATGTTTTTCTTCCTTAATTGTCTAGGATTATGATTAGTATAATTTGTTTTTCATTCTTTTTATCTTTCTACCTCTCCCAACACCAAATACCCTGTAATTCGACATAGGTAAAAACAGAGAGTTTTACATACAGTTCAATACTTGTCTAGACAGTAACTATAAAAAAAACTAAAATAACAAGATATAAAACAAGTTATCATAATACTTTAAAGTTTAAACGTGTGTGTGTAATATATATAAAATTTAAATTCATTTTAAATCTAATAATTAGTACATATTAGAATTAAAGAAAAAGTAAAAATTTAATTTGGTTTCAGTTATATATAACAATAAAAAATATCTAAGTATAGATAATATGAAAATTTATTAAGTGAATTTTTAGCAAAAAGAAAAAGTTTTTTCAAAATATATGTATAAAATATTTCAAAATAGTTTATGCACAATTGAACCACTCGTTTCAACTACCTCGGAAATTAGTAATGTTGCCCAATTGAGACACAATGTATTATTTAGTGTACTAGATCTAGTGTATGGCCCACCAGCCCACTATATATTATAACCAATATTGAGGAAAGTCTTAGCAAGTTAGCATCAAGAAAGAGCTTGCTGGAAAATAAACAGAAATGCTGCCTAGTGAATTAGCTATGGTCAATAAGTGTCCTGTAGCCTAAATTTGTTCCACTGATTTAGATTTTATAACTTTTTTCATACAACAAGAAATTCTCTGTCAACATGCTTAAAATATCCCATTATTTACTAACCCAAGCTTGTTATTCTCACTATCTCTCTGGATTAAGATGTTCCCTGAAGACATATAAGATAACATTGTGCTTTTAATTAATTCTATAATTAAATGGCCTGGCCATAAACTACAACTCTATATTTTGTGGGAGCTATTTATAGAAGCTAACATACATTATGCCTAGTGGGATCCGAAGGTGTTCTCTCCACTGTAAGTCGTGTAAAGAAAACCATCTTGATCCTTATTTTATTCATAAATAGCAGACATCAACGTAGTTGTAACAACAAGGGATTTAATTAGTACATAAAATTATTGCTATAAAAGTACAAAAAACATCATTTGGCATGACTAGATACTTACCAGTTGGAGGCAGAGTGTTATTGATGAAACAAAACATAGCCTTCTGCGGACAACATAAACAAACTAGCCAACAGTCAAATCAGTAGGGACAAGGTATATACATCATCACAACAAGAAGAGAACCAATTGAGAATCCACTAATGCACAAAATCAGATCAATTATACTCATTGATCAAGATTAATATAACAATCCTTTATAGCTAGAATTTGGGGAAAACATTAAGTTTGGCCCTCCAACTTTCAATACTTGTCTCAAAAAAATATCAAACTAAAATCTCACTTGGAAGCAGCTTGTCATGATGGATAGCTCAAAAGAGATTATTAGTTTAGAAAGAAAAAAAATAGCAATCAATGTTCATAACCATTCTGCACATGCATATGAAGCATGCCCTATTCACAAATCAAATTATCAAACATTCTTAAGCAGAGCCTGTTTTACATTACTTCCAGGAAACATAATGAACCTACCCCCACCTACCCTAAATAAAACCCTTCAGGCAGCAAAACAATATCACCAGACCAGAAAACTAATCAAAAGGGACGAAATAGCATAAGAAAATCACTCACCTTTTCTCATCAATGTCAGGAATGTCACTTCTTTTAGCTTTATCCACAATCACCTGCACACAAAATTGCCATATATTTAAACAAGAGTGCTTCAAGAAAAATAAAATAAAATAAACGTAATTTGAAAATAGAGTTTTGGCAACCAACTTGTTGTCCATCTGATCATTCCCTATTCATGGGAAGATTTTTGGAGGCAAACAAGTAACTAATTGGAACAAAAAAAGAGTTCATTTTTTTATATTTATTTGAAATGGATCGCAAGTGATTTGTTTTGAATTTGACTCCCAAACAAAACCTTGACAGCATAAACCCAGTAGAGTAGCTGGTTCAGAAATACATAAGCAAGGAGAAAGAAACATGCAACAGCTAGAAAGAATAAAGAT
>PYAF01002985.1:486664-503021 GCA_007407185.1 Glycine tomentella | reverse complement strand
ATTTGTCTTCCTTTCCCTTTGGCTTTGGTTAATCACGTGAATTAGGTAGAAAATGAGAGAAGTTTCATGAACATGCCAAGAAAAAGGACACTTGGAAGAAAGGTGTCATGCCTTGAATGATATGGATACAAGGTAACATGAAATGAAGCAAAGATTTTTCTCCCTTCCTCTAGTATTCACGTGAAACATGGAGAAGATATGAGAAACTTCATGAATGGGACAAGTGGTGGGACACTTGTAAAGGCCATGCCAAGTAAGTAGGACACTTGTAAAGGCAAGCTTTATGATGAAGACAATTGTTAGGACACTTGTAAGGTACATGATGAACTTAGAAGATTTTTCTTATAAAGTAAAGGAATCATAATGAACTTAGTTAGAATCTAAAGAAATGAGAAGTAATTAAGTTAGGATGGAACTAAATGAAGGTAATTAAGTTAGGAAGGGAAAAAAATGTCCTTGAATATTATATCATTTTCTAAACACTATATAAAGGGAGCGGGGGGATCTTAAGTGCAAGTCATTTTCAAGACTTTCCCCCTACATACTTCATGTGAAGCTCTCTCCCTCACATCACCTTCATTTCACTTTCATCCTTCCCTTTAAAGCTTAAATCAAGTAAGAAAGAAACCCCACCACCTTGAAGAAATCACGTGTAAGGCAAGCAACCTTAGGAAGAGTTTGACAAGCTTAGTAGAAGGATATCAAGGCTTCATTTCTTAGAGGATTTCCCAAGGAAGGCAGCCATTATTCCATTCCATTTTCAAGACTCAAACTCACTTGAGGTAGGCTAGGCTTCAATCTCTAGTTAAGCATTTGTTTGGATTAACTTATATGCTTAATTGGGCAGATTTATGGTTATTGTTTAGGTTGGAAATTCATGTTATTTGAAGGTTATTTTATGGTTATTGTTTAGGTTTTAATCTTTTCTTGTGAAGGTTTAAAGAAATTAGAAATTATTTGAGAGAGATATTGTGGTTTATTAGTTAGATTACTAACATGATTTTTGCTATAGCTTGAGGATATTCAAAGGTCATGCCTAAGTTGGTAATGATCTTACTTAATTAAGGTATGGTGGTTTAACCATACTTATGGTACGTATGATATTATGATAAAAATATTTTTCCATAAGGTAATATGTATTTTGTTTATGGATTTTACTATGGATGGATGTTGATGTGATGATAGGTTGATTCATGTTTCCAAGTCCAGTACGAGATTTTGTGAAATAGAATCTGATATTACATACAGTACGATATGTAATGCCCAGGTGCATATATATGGAAAAATTCATGCATGTTTGCATAAGACGATCGCAGCGTCTACATCTAGTACGAGATGTATCTACATACAGTACGATATGTAAAGGCCATTTGTATCCTGGGATAGTTCATTTCATGCATTCATATAGTTTGCATAATTTTTATGGATTTGTTTGAATATATTGATGATTTACTAACGTACCAACATATTCGGTGGTTTAGCTTTGCCTACTGAGAAATTTTTATTTCTCACTAGAATTGTTTCATTTTTTTTAGATGGCAACAGTAGTCAATTCCTTGATGACCTGGGTCGTTGATGATGTAGAAATGAAGATATGAAGTAGGCTTTTGTTTGGAAAAGCTTGTACTTGTTTAATATTGACTTTTGTAACAAGGATTATGGCTACATTAGTTTCAAATCTTTTGTAAGTTATACGTTTCTTAAAAATTTAATCCCAATAATAATAATAATACTAATAATATCTAGTATAATGTTTAGGTCGTTGCAATTTTGGTATCAGAGCGGTTAATCCTATTAGATCCTAAGGGGAATGGATTGACTATGCTTTCCTGTGTACTTTGAGTGTTACTGTTTGTGTATGATTGTTTGTGTTTGTTGAATTCTGACACACTTTGCCTTATATTGAGCCTAATCACCTCAATATTTTGTTAAAGTGAATAGGAATTCATGGCTAGTGGTAGTATATGCTACATATATGTTAACATTTGTATGTGTAGAGAAAAAAAAAGGGTAAATATGTCCACCCAACGTGTCAACCTTGATACAATAATTGTGCATATTTCTACCCTTCATGTTAATCCTGTTACAGTGACAACGCACTTGTCCGCTATCTCTGCCAGTCCTGCTATAGGAGCATAGACATCATCCCACAAAAATCGAGTCTCCCTGGTCAACAACAGCTTATCTGTTACGCTTATTCAAATAAGTGTAACCACTTTATCTCCTAGAATACCTCCAACTATCTCCAAGGGATTATCTACAAGAGTTACTTATCTACAAGTAAAAGCATATCTAGAAGGTTCATTGTTAGATTCTCGGTAAACGTACCGATTTGTCGTTGTCAGTTACAAAAATTTATAAAAATCGTCTCCATAGGTACTTGAGCTACTCAGTTAATCCAAATATAACTTAACAATTCAATAGTTATGTACAAATAGGTTGAACGGAATTTCAGTTAGTTGTGAAAGTAACTTAAAATTACTAAACTTTAGTAAATGAAATATATCTATGAGAAAGTGGGATTGAATTTCATCATTCAGTTCCTTTTATATCCAATTAATATTACCATGCATAAATCATCGTCTATCCTTATTGATGCACACAATATTTCATCCCGAATCGATCCCTCGCATTCGAGAATCCTAAGAATATCTACCGAATATCGATTCCTCGCATATGAAAATAAATACTTCAGCATTAAGAATTATAATCGCGTGCTTTATGCAATCAAAACGGTATGCCCTATTCCTAGCAACATAAGGTAATGAGTAAAATCATTCAGTTCAAACCCTAAGGGCACTTTCTAGTCAAGCTTAGGATTTTAATTCATGAAACTAGTGATCAAGTAGAATCAAGTATTAAGGACATAATGAAATTACCAATAAGGAATAGAAACGATTCATAAATAAATAAATATTAAAAGAGGGACATAGGGATAAGAAGATTACATCCAATCCTTAGGAGAAGCTAGCTACTCATAGTGGGGACAACCTTTTCAAGAGAAGAATTGATGAAGGGCCCCATCACCGCTTCTTTCCGGCAGAGTCTCCACACTAAATCTCACTTCTGTCACTTTCCTAACCTACCTACTACTAGTATTTAAGCTCCTAAACTAAAGAACAAGCTTTAGGAAAAAAGAATGAAGAAGATGACTCCTTTCCTCTCAAATTCGTGGCCTATTTATAGATTTATCCCTCCTGCCTGCTTCACTCGCTCAGGCGAGTAGTTTTGTTTGTGTTTGCTCGCCTGGGTGAGCTAATGTCTATCACCTTGGAACTTGCAGCTCTTCTGCACGAGCCAAATGAATTAGGGGAGCTCGCCTGAGTGAGTTAAAGCGTTAATCCTGAAGAAAGCTTTGGACCTGGATGAATTGTGGGCATGTTTACTTGTAACACCTCCCATATTTGCTTTTAAGCCCTTCTTGCTTGCTTTTCTTGTATGGAAGCTTTGAAATTCCTCGAACCTATCAAAATACAAAATATGATTGGACAAATCTTTCCAAAAATATGAAAACAACATCAATACAAGTACTAGACACAAAATAACTAAGTTTTAGGGCAAGTTTATAAACAAAATTACTAGAATCAAAAGATAAGTGTCATCCGTAAAACATGATTTTAACTAAAATATGACACTTATCACTCCCCCCAACCTATCTTGCATGTCCTCAAGCAAAGTAAATTAACACTAGGACTATACTTACGAACATGCTTTGTAAAGAATCAACTTTCTAAAATGATTAGAACATATTTTCAAAAATAATCAACCTCGAGAATTGAAAACACAAAAAGGTGGAGTTAACAAAACCAAATGAGATTAAGATTAATTCACATTTCATTTCTAAAGAGCATCAGAGGAAACACTAAATTGATTCAAACAAAGGAAAACCTCTCAAATGTGTTTAGTTCTCCTAGGTAAGTGTTTATTCTCAATTCCATCACTGATATATCATAGATCGATTTTGCAGTTCATTTCTCATCAAATCAAAGTACATACTTATCATGGATCATTAGGGCTTTTGTGGTTAGGCCTGGCTAGAAAGAAATCTTGGTTTTTCTGAATATTCAGAAAGTGCCTTGAGAATAGGAGAGCAAATAAAGATAAGAAAAACCATGCTATCATCACTTTTCTATTTCTTTTCCTTTTTCTACCAAGATATCCATTTTTCTCATATCAATCTTTTCATTCACCCAACTCTGTATCATTTAAAACACAAGGAATTTGTTTCCTTTTTCTTTTTCTTTCTTTTTTTCTTTCTTATCTTTTCTAGCTTTTTAAATTACATGAATAACCACATTTAATGCAAACTCTTTTTCATCACAGTAGCTACCCAACTGATAAAAGTTTCCAACAAAATCCTCATTTGCTCTCCTAACCTAAGGTAAGGTAAGGAATTCTTATTCTAGGCTAGGGTTCCAACAAAATATCAAGTGTTTCGCTCAAAGGACTTGCAAAGGTAAATCATTATATATATTGGGATAGTTTTTTGTCCAGTGGCTTAAAATTTGTTCAAAAAGAAAGATGACCTTAATCATATCCATGCATCATATGTTATGACAATTAGAAATTCATGCAAAATTTACTATAGAACTTATCAGTAAGGACACTCAATATAATTTCTATGGTTGCACACACTCATTGAGACTTAAGGTATATTTTCATGTTCAAATCAAATCAATGTTTCGAAAGATTTTATTTATTAACTCCATGTAAAAAGTCTTGCCTTCATTTGATCTTTGGAAACCATTCCTTTGCTTTTTATTCTCAAAGTTTCCAAAAATCATTTTATGGTGTTCTAATCCAAATCAAAAAACAAGTTTCAAAATATTTATCTGTTGATTCTTTTCAAAACATGTAAGTCAATTAAGTCCTAAAGAGATTTATAAAAACAAAAAATTTAGTCAAAATGTGTACTTTCCCAAAAGAGAGAAACCTCTATGTACTTACCAAAAAGAATCATAATTGCACATAACTTATTGAAGCAAACATCAAACATAGTAAATAACAAAGTACTGAACTTAACTACAAAGCAATAAAGAAATATAAAAAAAAATATCACAAATTTTTGAAGATCATGGTTGAGGGGCTTAGTTTCCTCCATTCAGATAATCAACAAGATCTGCCACGTTCTTCATCCTCACCTGCTTTGCCTTTTTGTAACAAAATGGACCTGCATCCAAGTTCTAACAAAACAGATGATACTTTCAAAAAGATAAGATATAAACTTTTCAAAAGACGTATAACATTAACACAAAAAAATAAAGGCAAAAATTAAAAACACTGGGTTGCCTCCCTGGAGCGCTTCTTTAACGCCATATTAGTTGGACGCTTTTGTTATGGTTTCGGCTCCCAGCATTTGGACAATATGGATGAGCCCTTGGCTTTTGTATTTTCCTCCAATGTTTTTACCAGTTTATTTTCTTTTGGACTTGTATTGCTGATAATTGGTTTCTTTAAATTCCCTACAAGGAAAGCATTGATAGTATATAGAGGTACTACGATTACCTTTATTTGTGATTCTTGATTTTTCACTTCCTCTGACAATTCCTCAAAGATAAACTGCTGGTAAGGAATTTCCTTTAAAGCATCTGATTGTTGGAGATAATCTAAATTATCTTCTTCTTCAAATTTACTCATCTCCTCCAATGCTTCGGCTAATGTTTTCTCTGAACGATCTTTTCCTTGAACCAACTTTTTGGAGTCAGAAATTTCTCCATTCAAGACATCCACTCTAAAATACTCCCTTGGTTCCTTTGGATTAACCTGTGTGTTTGCTGAAAAAGGTCCACTTCTCTGCTCAAACAGTTGTTTTGCAAGCTGTCCAACCTGAACTTCAAGATTTTTAATGGAAGCATCAGTTTTCTTTTGATTTGAAATGGACATCTGCATAAACTGAGTTAGAGTATCTTCCATTTTTACTATTCTATCAGGTCGAGCTTCTTGTTGCTGTTGTGGTGGACATATATTTGAAGAACCTACATAAGAGTTGTTAGAGGGGCTTGCATAAAAAGAGTTAGTCAGACCATAATATGCATTATCATTTTGCTGCTTCCAGCCATAAGGCTGATTTGATCCTGGACCACCTCTGTAGCCTTGGTAATTTCCTCAGAAATTCTGTTGAGGTCTGGTCTGATTCTGCATATAATAAGCCTCCTCTTCTTGTTGGCAATTACCAGATATTTGCTGAAATTGTTTAGGAAGTTGGCCTATCTGTTTTTTAGGAAGTTGGCCTATCTGTTTTGTCAAGGCCTCTATTTGCTGAGTCAAGAGCTTATTTTGAGCTAAAATTGCATTTTGAGTATCCTGTTCCATTATACATTTTCTTTGAATTGGAGATCTATCATAGTGAGATTGATAATCACTAGCTGCTATGGAGTCAATGATTATAATTGCTTCCTCTGGGCTCTTTGACATCATGGTACCCCCAGCTGAGGCATCAAGAATCATCTTTGTTTGAGGTCTCAAACCACTATAAAAAATATGTAACTGTGCAATATCATCAAAGTTATGGTTTGGGCACCTACACATTAATGCTTTGAATCTCTCCCATGTTTCACAAAGAGGTTCATTAAACCCTTGGGAACAAGTAGCAATTGCTGACTTTGCATTTATGAATCTAGATGGGGGAAAGAATCGGGCAATAAATTTTTCTTCTACTTGGTACTTGAAAATAATAGGAATACCCACAATAACCAAGAGGGGTTGAACTGGTTTAAACTTTATCTTTTAAAATTTATTTCAAATTAGAGTTTAGGATCTTTATCACTTTTTAAAACCAAGAAATATGATCTTTATCACTTTTTAAAACCAAGAAATCTTTTACTCAGTCTCAAGAAATCAATAGCTCAAAACAGAACTTGTTGGACAATGAATATGAAATAAAGGACTAATGAATAAGATGAGTTATAGAGATAGAGATAAAGAAAATCAACACAAGCAATTTATACTGATTCACTTCACAATAGAAGCTACATCCAGTTTCTTCTAATCCACACTAGATTAGAGTTCCACTATTATAAATTTATGTTCTTACAAGCTTTACAAAAACCTCCCTTTATCAACACTAGATAAAGAATAGAAATCTAAAACCCTATTAGACTTCTAAAGAGCAAAACCCAGAGAACACTACTTTGTTCTTTTCTAGAGAACCCTTCTCAGGACCAAAGCTACAAGAACCCACTTACAATAGCAACTTACAACAGAAATCCAAAAAACGAATTTACAACTAAAGATTAAGGAGAGAAACAACCTGATGATCCAATGAATGTAATGCACATGAATTACCAATCAAGGTTGAATAGCAATCAGAAATTCAGAACATGCTCTCCCTTAAACTTGTGAAGTTTCTTGTTCAAGAATCATTCAAAGACTCATGATGATTTAGAATGAAACAAGAAATTAGAGAACCCAGAAAATCACTTTCAAAGACTTAAAAGGCTTGTGTATACTCAGAAAATACAAAGTGTTCAAGTTAGAAAACAAGCCAAGCCTTCAAACTATTTATAACATAAATTTGTAACAACCTGTAATTGATTACACGGGCCAAATAATCGATTAAAACGCATATGTAATCGATTAAATTATCACTTAATCGATTAAAGTGTTCAAAACAATTTCTGGGTTTCAGCAACCAGCAAAATAATCGATTAAACCGAGCTGTAATCGATTAAGTCAGAAAGTTTCAGTTTCAAAAGATAGCCTGTGTAATCGATGACAAATATTGGTAATCGATTAAGTTAGAAAAGTAGGCTTTTTTTCAAATGGCCTATGTAATCGATTACGGATAATGGTAATCGATTATCACAGCAAGACACAATATATGTTTTCAACTATGTAATCGATTACACTAAGTAAGTAATCGATTAAAACATTTATCAAAGTTGTTTAGTTTCAATCACAAGCCAAATAATCGATTAATCCGATAGGTAATCAATCAAAATGTTCATGGAGGCTTTTCCAGTTTGAAACAAGAACTAAATAATTGATTATCCTTCTAAGTGATCGATTAAAACAGTAAAAAATGTACTTTCCAAAAACATTAATCAATTAAGTCCTTTTCCAAAAAGATAGAAGCTTTGATGTTTTAGTGAAAACCAATTAAGCATGTTAATGAATATGTGAATGCAATGCATGGATTAACATGTTGCCTTCTCTTACACTTCATTAAAATACAAAACTTCAAGGCATGTTAAAAGCTCAAAACAAACTTCTGAATCATAGACTTTCAATCTTCATGATGCTCCCCCTATATCAAACAATACTGCACAACACCATGAAGGTAGACAAATGAGTGTATGGATCTTCATGATCTAGTCCGGCAAAAGGATGTGATCCAATTAGACTAAGCAATGCGGGCTTCAATTCCACAACTTTTTACTGAAAGGAGGAATGACTATGTTGTTGTAATGCTTTGATCCTTGTTGATACGCATAGTCACCTAGAGTCCTCCTTGGTGGTCTATTTTCCTCTCCCTCTCCTTTATCAACCATAATATAAATTATAGGTGGCTTTTATAGGTGAAGGAGAATCAAAATAGAAGAAGATTATCTCGATAGCTTTTTCGTTGTTTTGTTTGTTTTCCTTTATGGTCTTGGTAATTTCTAAATTAAATATCGATGTAGCTGCAAGAAATTTACCTCAAAAAGGAAAAAAGAACAAACTTGCAATAATTTGTAAGTACCAAGGTTAGGGAAAGTCCTATTCAACTGAGAAATTAAATTTGAAAGAACTGAGCGAGCGATTCCAGTCCCCGGCAACGGCGCCAGAAACGTGTTAGACTCTCGGCAAGCGTACCGATTTGTTGTTGTAAGTTACAAAAATTTATAAAGATTGTCTCCACAGGGACTTGAGCTACTCAGTTAATCCAAATATAACTTAACAGTTCAATAGTTATGTACAAATAGGTTGAGCGATATTTCATTTAGTTGTGAAAGTAACGTAAAATTACTAAACTTTAGTAAATGAAATATATCTGAGAAAGTGGGATTGGATTTCATCATTCTGATCCTTTTATATCTAATTAATATTACCATGCATAAATCACCGTATATCCTTATTGATGCACACAATATTTCACCCCGAATAGATCCCTCACATTCGAGAATCCTAAGAACATCTACCGAATATCGATTCCTCGCATATGAAGTAAATACTCCAGCATTAAGAATTATAATCGCATGCTTTATGCAATCAAAATGGTATGTCCTATTCCTAGCAACATAATGTAATGAGTAAAATCATTTAGTTCAAACCCTAAGGACACTTTCCAGTCAAGCTTAGGATTTTAATTCATGAAACTAGTGATCAAGTATAATCAAGCATTAAGGACAGAATGAAATTACCAATAAGGAATAGAAACGATTCATGCATAAATAAATATTAAAAGAGGGACATAGGGATAAGAAGATTACATTCAATTGATGCAATGTCTACAACCATTAGACATTAAGTTTCCCAAATCTACCTTGCAATGAAACCCAATCTTCAAGTAAACTTCAAGAAATTGTGAATTCTGCACTTTCACAGAATTTGCATTTTTTAGAGGTTTATAATTGCAGAAATGGAAGATGGAAGAAAGGTTAGGGATGAAGATGAAGACACCATGGAGAAGCTCTCCAATAAGTCTAGGAAGAATCACCACAATAGCATTGGGTAGCCATTGATAAGACTCAAGAAGTTCTTAAACAAGAACAAGGAAGAAACTCTCACAACAATTTTCAGAATTATATTAATGAACCAAAGTTAGTTACATTCAGTTTTGGCACCTTATATAGGCCACAAAATTACAAGCTAAATGTCACTAAAATGTAAGAAAATGCAAATTGAAATGAAGCCTAAATGAAGCTTGAAGTGCAAGCTTTCCGTAAGTGACCTTTAGCTTCCCAAACATGTGCAGTTGTAATCTCAGACTGGTTTAATCGATTAATTTGCTCTTGCAATCGATTACAGTAGTCAAGAACTGAAATAATCGATTGCACTAGCCATATAATCGATTAAAGCAGTAAGACCTGAAAATAACAGGAATACTTCACAACAACCAAGAGGGGGTGAATTGGTTGAACCTTGGTATTTTAAAATCAAATTTAAATCAGAGTTTCAAGATCTTTATCACTTTTAAAACCAAGAAACCTTTTACTCAATCAAATGTCTCAAAACTGAACTTGTTGAACAATGAATATGATTCAAAGAATTAAAGACAATGAATAAGATGAGTATAGAGATAAAGAAATAAGAACACAAGCAATTTATACTGGTTCACTTCAAATCATGAAGCTATATCCAGTTTCTTCTAATTCACACTGAATTAGAGTTCCACTATTATAAAATATTCTTACAAGCTTTTACAAGAACCTCCCCTTTATCAACCCTAGATAAAAAACAGAAATCCAAAACCCTATTAGACTTCTAAGGAGAAAGATCCAGAGAACACTACTCTGATCTTTAAGCTAGAGAACCATTCTATAGTCCCAAGCTTTAAGAAATAAATTACAATAGCCAAAAACAACAAAATTTGTAAACAAAATTACAATTAATGAGTTAAGGAAAGAAACAACCTGATGATCCAGTGAATGACATGCACATGAATGAACAATTCTGGTTGAAAGACAAAAATAATCTCAGAACATCTTCTACCTTAACCTTTGAAAGAGACTTCTTGCTTTAAAGAATCACTCAAAAACCCATGAATGTTTTAGTGTAAGCAAGAACTCATAGAACCCAGTAAAATCACTTAGAACGTGTTTAGAAAGCTTGTGTGTGCTTACGAATTGATGAAGTTACAAAACAAGTTGAGCCAAGGTTCTATTTATAACAAACTTTTGTAACTATCAGTAATCGATTAAACACGCCATATAATTGATTATTTCACTCATGTAATCGATTAAATCAATCTGGTAATCGATTAAAGTGTTCAACACAATTTCTGGACATGACCAACGAACAAAATAATTGATTATTCCGTCTTGTAATCGATTACGACAGGAAGCTTCAAAATATCAAATACACTATGTAATCGATTACGGATTCTGGTAATCGATTAAACCAGGAAGCTTTTGAAAACGAAATGAACTATGTAATTGATTACGACATATGGTAATCGACTAGTGCAGCAAATCTTGTGAACATATACACATAGTGTAATCGATTACTAAATTTAGTAATCGATTAAGACAGGAAGAGGGCTTTTTTCATTTTAGCCTGTGTAATTGATTATTGTTCCTTGGTAATCGATTCTTCCAGCACTGCTTAAAATCATGTATAACAATGTAATCGATTACTACCCATTCGTAATCGATTAAAGTGTTCATCAAAGCAGTTTATATGAAAACAAAGGTCAAATAATTGATTATTCTGATAGGTAATCGATTACATTGTTCTTGAAAGGTTTTCCAGAATGAACTAAGAACAAAATAATCGATTATATCCTTAATGTAATCGATTAAGTCAGTACGAAAACCATTTTTCCAAAAACCTTTGATTCAAATTAAAACCTTAGTTGTTTGTTAAAAGCTTAGCTTGATTTTCATGAAAAATACTTAGTTAAGTCAATGAATGAATGAATGCATGGATCAATCAAATTGTTTTCCTTTTACATAAAATTCCAAGTCATATTTATGTCAATGAATGAATGAATGCATGGATCAATCAAATTGTTTTCCTTTTACATAAAATTCCAAGTCTTCAACCATGTTTGAAAGCTTAAAACTAATCTTGTAGCTAAGACTTCCAATCTTCATGAAGCTCCCCCTGTAATTTACAATCTCCCCCTTATTGGCTTTAAGCATGCCAAATTCTTGATTGACCAATTGTTGAACTTGAAGCTTTATAAAAGAAATTGACCATGGAAGACTTTGAATTTTCAGACCTGAAATTTTTACAATTTCTATACAAATTAAAGATCAAGTGTTAAAGCATCTGATTCCTCTTAATCATCATTCACATGTATTCTGGGTATAATTGATTCATTTTAAACACTCAGCTCCCCCTAAATTCCATAATCCATTCATGTCAGATTTTGGGCAAAATTTGAAAAAAAAAATAGGGGCAAACAGAGTAGTATGCAGAGCATTCAACAATCAATCATTTCTCCCACTATTTGGCTTGTTAAAGTCAAAAACATAAAGGGCACAGCGGATAATTGAAATAGAAACATAATGGAAGTTTTATATAACTATTGGGAGCCATTACAGGATGAAATTAAAACACAAAGTTGACAACAAAAAAACAAAGCATAAAAACTTAAAGAAACATAGGCCTAAAATTCTGCAGATGCATTATCTGTTATATTTGCTTCTATTGTGTCTAGCCTATCCCTAATTTCTCCTAAGGCTTCATTAGTTTCAGCCTTAAAATCCTGTTGCATCTAGATCAAGTTGTACATCTTCTACAGCATAATAGATTCAAATTGAGAGTACAAGGGATGTTGTGGATCCCTTTCTTCATCTTCAGAATCTGCCACTTGATCACCATCAGCAACAACAGGAGGAGGAGCCATCTGTGGTTGTCCAGCCATTATTTAGCCTTACAGAGTCTTCTACATCCCCAGCTTTGTAAGGTGTTTTTCCTTAATGAGGCTGTTGTTGGGATTGGTATGCTCCACAACCTCATTTTCCACATCAATGTTGAAATGATCAATGAACCTTGATACTAAGACAAGATATGGGAAAGGGTAATTGACCAGCCTCTTGGATTTGAGCATGATTTCCTCAAATATAAGAACCCAATTCATGGGAATATAGTTCTTCAGACCTTATACCAATTGTAGGTCTTCATCTGTGGCCTGGGCATAATTAGTGGCCCTAGGGGTTATCACATAGGTGATAATATAATGGAGAAGCCTATCTTTAGGGTTTATAGGACCAGTACCTAATCTGTTCCAAAGACGCATATGTGGGTCATGAAGCATCTCCCTATAGTTATCTAATTTGTTGTATCCATCAGGTTATTCATCAAACTTTCTAGCCCCCTCACAAATCACTCCAGCAACTGATTCCCAGACATCATTGATTTCCGTAGTTACTCCCTTAACCTTGGTAATCATGGTCCCATTCATAGACCCTTTGGCACAAGTATAAAATACCTTTACCAAATCAGGGTAAAAAGTACCCTTCATTTCCATAAATATCCTAAGACCTTGGGCCTCTAGGTATGCAGGGAATTGGAATCCTTCCCTTATAAACCAGTTCAAGTCAAGATATTTGGGTGAGGCTATAGGTTTTGTGGCATTGAATTGTAAATAATTCATCTTATCGGATTCATTTGAAAACCATAAGTCTAGCCTATTTGGGGGTGGAGGAGGAGGAGGATTGGATGATGATTCTCCAACCTTTCTCTTTGAGGATCTAGCACGTTTAGGTGTAAGGTTAGACATGTTTTTAGAGAGGTTTAGACACAGGAAAAACTCAAAAAAAAAAACTCAAAAATATCAGAAAGAGAAGAGACTAAGGTGCAGAGTTTTTTGTTGATGCATGACACTATTTATAGGCTTGATTAATGCTCTTAACGTTCATATTTTTGAAAATATAGCTATTAGTGGTAGTTAAGGCACTTCAGTGGCCTTTGATTTCCTTTAGATTTGGTTGGGCAGTTTCATTTCCGAAAAAAACTGTCAGAAAACACACAACAAACAAAATAATCGATTATTTACTTATGGTAATCTATTATTTTGCACTTTTTGAACATTGAAATTACACGTGGTAATCGATTATCCCATAAGGTAATCGATTATTTGCCAACCAGTCTGAGGTAGAAGACGATTTGTAATCGATTATATGCTAATGTAATCAATTATATCATGATTTTGGGAATTTAATCAAGTATCAGAGCTTATGTAATCGATTATCCCTGTGGTAATCGATTACTCCAGAAGAATCTAAAATCTTAACCACTTATGTAATCGATTACCAATTGGTCGTAATCGATTACTCCAGTGAAACATTTAAACTGGAAAATACGTTTTGTTCATAGTAATCGATTATCCCGATACGTAATCGATTATTCCAGGAAGAATCGATTTCTTTGAAACAAAGAATAATCGATTACAAGATTGTTGTAATCGATTACTTAAGCTTATTTAGCACAAATAAGGTGAATTTTAATGAATTTAATCAATTAACAAATGGTGTAATCGATTATTATCGTAAGTTTATCAGAATGCAGAGTATTTTGCAGATCAACACGAATTTTTGGTTATTTTAGTGATGAAGGCAGCAATGAAGTTCAATTTAACATGGAAAGGCACACTTTAAACAGGCTAGCATATATTGGATTCATCAAGAATACCTAGCATGTTTCTAAGTGCATAAAATCTATCTCTAGCCAATGGTTGGTGAATATATCAGCTAGTTGGTTATGGGTATCAATGAACTCAACTTTGATATTACCTTTCTGAACATGATCTCTGAGGAAATGATGCCTTATCTCAATGTGCTTGGTCCTTGAATGCATTATTGGATTCTTTGATATGTTAATAGCACTTGTGTTGTCACATAGCAGAGGTATTTCATTCAATTCAACTCCAAAATCTTGCATTTGTTGCTTCAACCATAGGCTTTGTGCACAGCAACTTCCAACTAAGATATATTCAGCTTCAGCAGTTGACAAAGCAACACAAGATTGTTTCTTGCAATGCCATGAGATCAATGAGCTTCCAAGAAGATGACAAGTGTCACTTGTATTTTTTCTATCTAACTTGCAACCTACAAAGTCAGAATCAGAATATCCAACAATATTAATTGAAGCACCTTTTGGGATACCAAAGACCAACTTTTGGTGTAGCCTTGAGATATTTGAGGATCCTCTTGACTGCTGTAAGATGAGACTCTTTGGGATTTGCTTGATATCTTGCACACAAGGAAACACTTAGCATTATATCAGGTCTACTAGCTATCAAGTATAGCAAAGACCCAATCATTCCTTTGAACTTTGACTCATCAACCTTCTTTCCATTAGACATGCATATGCAGGCAATAACCTGATTGCTTCCAATCTTGCAACTAGAGCATAAGTTTCTTCATAGTCTATGCCTTCTTCTTGGTTGTAACCTTTAGCAACCAATCTAGCTTTATTTCTGACTATGATTCCACTTTCATCAAGTTTATTTCTAAAAACTCATTTTGTACCAATGGGTTTAAGAGAGAATGGTCTAAGAACAAGTTCTCAAACTTCATTTCTCTTAAACTGATTTAACTCATCATGCATGACATTCATCCAATGTTCATCATTCAAGGCTTGATTCTTAGGTTAATTTGAGAAACAAAAGCCATATTACAACATAAGTTTCTTAATGAAGATCTAGTAGATACTCCCTTTGAAACTTCACCTATGATGTTGTCAAGTGATAGGTCTCTTGTTGTTCTCCAATCTTTAGGCTCTTGAACAGGGGTTGATAGTTTTGATTCAGCACTTGGTTCTCCTTTCTCTTTAGTTAAGGAATCATCTAGCTGAATAAATTCTTCCATTGGGCCTACATCTACATCACACTTATTTTCCTCTTTAGAGGGATTAGACTCATCACAAATTACATGTACAGATTCTTCCATGCACATTGTTCTTTTATTGAATACTCTATAAGCTTTACTATGTAATGAATATCCAAGGAAAATTGCTTTATCAGCCTTAGCATTAAATTTTCCAAGTGATTCTTTCCCATTGTTTAATACAAAACACTTGCAACCAAAAACTCTCAACTGAGAAATGTTGGGTTTTCTACCTTTGTATAGCTCATAAGGGGTTTTCTTTAAAATAGGCCTTATAAGTAATCTATTCAAAGTGTAGCATATTGTACTTACAGCATCAACCAAAAATATTTAGGCAAATTTGTCTCATTAAGAAGTGTTCTTGCTCCTTCTTCAAGAAATCTGTTTTTCCTCTCCACAACACCATTTTGTTGAGTTGTTCTTGGAGCTTAAAAATTGTGGTTAATTCCATTTTCTTCATAGAATTTTTCAAAATGTTCATTTTGTAATTCACCACCATGATCACTTCTTATTGAGATAATTTTGCTACCTTTTTCATTTTGTGCAAGCTTAGCCATTTTTCTAAATGCAAGGAAAGCATCACTTTTGGATTTCAAAAACAGAGTCAAAATGAATCTAGAGTAATCATCCATAATTACAAGCCCATAATAATTGTCACCTAAACTCATTGTTCTAGAAGGATCAAACAAGTCAATGTGCAGTAATTCAAGTGGTCTAGAGGTGGAAACAATGTTTTTACTTTGAAAAGAGTTCTTAGTTTGTTTCCCCTTTTGACAAGCATCACAAAGTTTGTCCTTCTCAAACTTGAGTTTGGGCAACCCAATTACTAAATCTTTTCTAATAAGCTTGTTTATGTGATGCATGTTTATGTGACTAGCCCT
>PYAF01002985.1:459656-486564 GCA_007407185.1 Glycine tomentella | reverse complement strand
TGTTTTTACTTTGAAAAGAGTTCTTAGTTTGTTTCCCCTTTTGACAAGCATCACAAAGTTTGTCCTTCTCAAACTTGAGTTTGGGCAACCCAATTACTAAATCTTTTCTAATAAGCTTGTTTATGTGATGCATGTTTATGTGACTAGCCCTTCTATGCCATAGCCAAGATTCATCAATCTTGCTTATAAGACAAGAAGTGTTGTGGAAGAATGCATGATCAATTGAAAGCAAGTAAATGTTACCTTTCCTTTTACCTATATGAATTACTTCACCACTTTTCCCATCACAAATCATGCAGCAATTTTCATTGAATGTGACTTTAAATCCTTTGTCACAAAGTTGGCTTATGCTTAAGAGATTGTACTTCAAACCTTCTACATAAAGAACATTCTTGATCTTTGTTTTGAAGTTGTCTCCAATGTTGCCTTCTCCAATGATCTTGCCTTTATTATTATCCCCATAAGTGACATATCCTCCATCTTTAAGTGTTAAGTTTGGAAGCATGGACATGTCTCCAGTCATATGTCTAGAGCATCCACTGTCAAGGTACCATGTTGAGGATCTAGCTCTTAGACCTGCAAAAATCAAATCAATTTACAAAGGAAGGTACCCAATTAAGGTTGGGTCCATAGGGGTTAGCATTTTTCTTTTTCTTTGGAATCCAAATGCAATCTCCATTTGGCACATAGAATCTCCTAGCATAGCATTTGTATGAAGTGTGTCCCTTTTCAATACAATAGTTGCAAATGACAGATTTTGATGTTTTTCTAAAAACTGCATTTTGATTGATCCTTGAGTTTTTATAATACTTTTGGTTCTTCTGTTTTGGAGGCACAAATATTGTTTTTCCAAATGATTTTGAGCCTTGTTTGTACCCCAAACCAGAAGTATCTCCAGAATACTTTTGCACACTCAACATTTCAGCAAGTTGCATTTTCCTTTGTAAAGCTTTCTCAAGAGATCAAGTTGCAGATCCCAGTTTACAATTCAGTTATTTTTGCAACATGCCATCTAAGATTTCCTCTGAGCTTGTTATTGGGTTTTGCAAGCTTTTGGGCTTCCTCATGCATTTCTTGGAAAACACTAATAGCTTGTTCAAGTTCAGAATTTACCTCATCTCCATCACTTGATAGATCATCATCATCTTTATTGATAGTGGAGGTGAGACACATGTTGGCTTCTTCATTTTCAGTTGAAGATTCTGAGGTAGTTGACTTATTATCTTCCTAAGCTATATAGGCTCTTTTAGCTTTCCCTTCCTTCCTCATCTTGTTCTCTCCTTGTTGTTTTTTCAAGTAGATTGAACATTTAGATTTGATGTGGCCAGGTTTACCACATTCAAAGCATGTAAAGTTGTTGTCAATCTTCTTGTTGCTGTTGTTGTTGTTGTTGTTGTTCTTGCTGGTTTTAGTGAACCTTTTGTTTTCGTTTTTTCTCAAGAACTTGCTGAACTTTCTGACAACTAAGTTCATGTTGTCCTCTTCATCCTCATCACTTGTTTCCTCTTCTTTTTCAGCTTTTGAACTTGCAGCTTTTAATGTAATGCTTTTTTTTTTATTTTTCTGCATCTTCAATACATGTTAGTTGAGACATTTCAAGCTCATATTCAAGTAGCTTACCAAATAGTGCAGCCATTGACATCTTTGATAGATCCTTGGATTCCTTAATTGATGTCACCTTTGGCTTCCAAGGCCTTGTTAGACACTTCAAGATCTTGATGTTTAATTCTTCAGTATCAAAGATCTTCCCAAGACCCAATAGATGGTTGAAAATATAAGTGAATCTTGTCTGCAATTGAGAAATGCTTTCATTGGTGTTCATCTTTAACATCTCATACTCATGGATCAAAGCATGCTTCCTTGATCTCCTAACTTCTTCAGTTCCTTCATGAGTAATTTCCAGCATCTCCCACATTTCTTTTGCACTTTTGCATCTCACTGTCCTGAAAATTCATCAGAGGAAAGTGCAGAGGTGATCATATTTTTGGCTTTAAAATCCTATTGTGCAGCCTTTTGTTCAGCTTCAGTCATCTCATCCCATTCTTTGGGAATCAATTCATTGGCAACAATTTTCTTTGGAATAAAAGGATCATTTTCTATAGCATTCCAAGCACCTGGGTCATTTGATTGAATAAAGATTTTCATTCTATTTTTCCAAAAGCTGAAATGTTCCCCTTCTAACATAGGACGTCTGTTTCAAGAAACACATTCCTTGAAGGTTATTTGTGAGGTATTCATTTTTCTTTTTGAAGAAAACTAGTGATCTTGAATAACTCTCAAGAACCATCTTTGATACCAACTGAAAATAATAGGAATACTTCACAACAACCAAGAGGGGGGTGAATTGGTTGAACCTTGGTATTTTAAAATCAAATTCAAATCAGAGTTTCAGGATCTTTATCACTTTTAAAACCAAGAAACATTTTACTCAATCAAATGTCTCAAAACTGAACTTGTTAAACAATGAATATGATTCAAAGAATTAAAGACAATGAATAAGATGAGTATAGAGATAAAGAAATAAGAACAAAAGCAATTTATACTGGTTCACTTCAAATCATGAAGCTACATCCAGTTTCTTCTAATTCACAATGAATTACAGTTCCACTACTATAAAATATTCTTACAAGCTTTTACAAAAATCTCCCCTTTATCAACCTTAGATAAAGAACTGAAATCCAAAACCCTATTAGACTTCTAAAAAGAAAAATCCAGAGAACACTATTCTGATCTTTAAGGTAGAGAACCCTTCTCTAGTCCCAAGCTTTAAGAAATCAATTACAATAGCCAAAAACAACAAAATTTGTAAACAAAATTACAATCAATGAGTTAAGGAAAGAAACAATCTGATGATCCAGTGAATGACATGCACATGAATGAACAATTCAGGTTGAAAGACAAAAATAATCTCAGAACATCTTCTTTCTTAACCTTTGAAAGAGACTTCTTGCTTTACAGAATCACTCAAAAACCCATGAATGTTTTAGTATAAGCAAGAACTTATAGAACCTAGAAAAATCACTTAGAACATGTGTTAGAAAGCTTGTGTGTGCTCAAAATACGAATTGATCAAGTTACAAAACAAGCTGAACCAAGGTTCTATTTATAACAAACTTTTGTAACTGTTAGTAATCTATATAATCGATTATTTCACTCATGTAATCGATTAAATCAATCTGGTAATCGATTAAAGTGTTCAACACAATTTCTGGACATGACCAACGAACAAAATAATTGATTATTCCGTCTTGTAATCGATTACGACAGGAAGCTTCAAAATATCAAATACACTATGTAATCGATTACGGATTCTGGTAATCGATTAAACCAGGAAGCTTTTGAAAACGAAATGAACTATGTAATTGATTACGACATATGGTAATCGATTAGTGCAGCAAATCTTGTGAACATATACACATAGTGTAATCGATTACTAAATTTAGTAATCGATTAAGACAGGAATAGGGCTTTTTCATTTTAGCCTGTGTAATTGATTATTGTTCCTTGGTAATCGATTCTTCCAGCACTGCTTAAAATCATGTATAGCAATGTAATCGATTACTACCCATTCGTAATCGATTAAAGTGTTCATCAAAGCAGTTTATATGAAAACAAAGGTCAAATAATTGATTATTCTGATAGGTAATCGATTACATTGTTCTTGAAAGGTTTTCCAGAATGAACTAAGAACAAAATAATCGATTATATCCTTAATGTAATCGATTAAGTCAGTACGAAAACCATTTTTCCAAAAACCTTTGATTCAAATTAAAACCTTAGTTGTTTGTTAAAAGCTTAGCTTGATTTTCATGAAAAATACTTAGTTAAGTCAATGAATGAATGAATGCATGGATCAATCAGATTGCTTTCCTTTGACATAAAATTCCAAGTCTTCAACCATGTTTGAAAGGTCAAAACTAATCTTGTAGCTAAGACTTCCAATCTTCATGAAGCTCCCCCTGTAATCAACAAGACCTTGTTCCTGTTTGCAACTGAAAATGGTGTAATCGATTACAAGACGAAAATAATCGATTAACATAGTGACAACCTATTTACAAGTGTTTTATTGAATTTCTCTAACAAGTGCTGGAATTTATTGAATTAAATTGGATTTGAGACATCAAAATCCAGCTCTTGTCATCCTTGAATTGGTGTGCCTCTTCATATTTGCCTAAGTTAGCTTGATTGTGGTCTTGAAGTGCTTGAGTCCTAGCTCTTACCGCTGGTCCTTTGAAGCTAACCAAAGGAAGTGCTTCAAGCTCTCCATCATCATTCCTTAGGAGAAGCTAGCTACTCATAGTTGGGAGAACCTTTTCAAGAGAAGAATTGATGAAAGGCCCCATCACCGCTTCTTTCCAGCAGAGTCTCCACACTAAATCTCACTTTTGTCACTTTCCTAATCTACCTACTACTAGTATTTAAGCTCCTAAACTAAAGAATAAGCTTTAGGAAAAAAGAATGAAGAAGATGGCTCCTTTCCTCTCAAATTCGTGGCCTATTTATAGATTTCTCCCTCCTGCCTGCTTCAGTCGCCCAGGCGAGTAGTTTTGCTTATGTTTGCTCGCCTGGGTGAGCTAATGTCTATCTCCTTTGAACTTGTAGCTTGCCTGGGTGAGCCAAATGAATTAGGGGAGCTCGCCTGGGCGAGTTAAAGCCTTAATCTTGAAGAAAGCTTTGTGCCTGGATGAATTGTGGGTCTGTTTATTTGTAACACCTCCCATATTTGCTTTTAAGCCCTTCTTGCTTGCTTTTCTTGTTTGGAAGCTTCGAATTCCTCAAACCTATCAAAATGGAAAATATGATTGGACAAATCTTCCCAAAGTATGAAAACAACATTAATACAAGTACTAGACACAAAACAACTAGGTTTTAGGGAAAGTTTATAAACAAAATTACTAGAATCAAAAGATAAGTGTCATCCGTAAAACATGATTTTAACTAAAATATGACACTTATCATACACAGTATCTCCTATTTGAATCATATAACTGTATGTTATTATCTGTTAACTTATCAACAAATTAACTATCAAATAAAGGCCCAAGGCCCACACTTCACGCTATAAATACAGGTTCCCTTTAAACATTTAATCATCCGATATTCATCTCATACTCATCATTCATTTACCATCCGAGATACACTCATAAACCTTCTACTCTTCTTTACTCCGAGACCACCCCATACTTTCTTACTCAATTATGCTCCCATAATTGATGTACTTACTTTAGTGTTGGAGTCATTTCCTTTGTTTTGCATGTCCCCCTCATTAACAAGGCTTACTCATCGTCCGACGTGTAGAGTTTTGAGCCCACCTGGACTACTTTTAGCTCCATACGTGGCATTTCCAGATTTTGGTAAGAACATTTGACACCCACCACAGGGTCGCGATAAAACACACCTTGCGGCCTCACATGGTCACAAATCACCATAACCTATCAATGGTTAGTACGCGTTCTAGCATCAAACGCAATACCCTTGTTGAGGCGTCCAACCCTTTTACAAACTACTATGATTAATGCAAACACCATCCAACAACTCTAAAACCACATAGCGGAGATGGAGCGAAGACACAGAGAAGAATTCTGAAGGCTAAAAGCTGACCATGATCAACTGGAGGCCAGAGCGAGACATCCACAGGGAGACGAGAACTCCCTCCTCAAAAGAAATGAACCAACTCAAGGAGAATCGCACCCCCAACAGGTTGTAAACCCTCATGGCAATCCTAGCTTCTCACATGTATATTGTCAAGAAGGGTGGACAACACGACGACACTCTTTTATTGATCGTATCATGGAGGTTGACCTTCCCTCTGGGTGGAAATCTCTCCATTTAGAAAGGTATGACGACAACACCGACCCAGACAAACACATGGATGCCTTCCTCACCCCAGAAAACCTATACACAAATAACAACATTATGCTATGTCGAGTGTTTCCTACTTCTCTAAAGGGACAACTTTGACATGGTAAGGTGGTCTCCCTTCGTGGTCCTTAAATAGTTCCGACACCCTTGTCTAAAAGTTCAATGCACAATATGCGACCAGCTGATCTCACAGGTTAACTTCCGCTGCACTAGCCACTCTGCGTCAAGCAGATGATAAATCTCTTCAGAGGTTCTTGGAATGATTTGGACAAGTGGTTGTTCAGATCAGAATCCTCAATCCTGAGGTAACATTACACTCCATGATGCTGACTCTACGACCTGACAAGTTCGTGAACAGTCTGTGCAAGAAACCTCCTTCTAGCATGGACGAAATGCGTGAATGGGATAAAAGTTACATACATATGGAGGAGATGTCAAAGTTCCGAAACGAAGTTTGACTAGTCAGACAAAAGTGAGAAAATCATGAAGTTACGACAAAAGTCGACCCCAAGAGGCCGGACAAAAAGCAAATGCTGGACAAACAACAACTTTTTCGAAAAAGACACTACTACACAAGCGGTCTTTAACGATGGTTGTTTGAGGCCTTTAAAGACGGTTCATGAACCGTCTTTGAATCTTGTGTAGTCCAAAATTATGGTTTTTAACGACGGTTATTGAAATGTCTTTGTTTCTACTTTTTTACGACGGTTATTTTGAACAACCGTCTTAGTTTAAAATTATTTTACAAAAAAAAAAAAAAACCATACTTTCAACGACGGTTGTTTCTAACAACCGTCTTAGAAACTATGATACGAAGACGGTTATTGGTCACAACCGTCTTTGTATGTAGCGTTTTTTTCCCACAAAAGTTTTGAAGACGGTTTTTTCTAACAACCGTCTTTGAAAATTGGATACGAAGACGGTTTTATGTAACAACCGTCTTTGAAAATCGGATACGAAGACGGTTATATTGAATAACCGTCTTTGAAAGTTAGATACGAAGACAATTATATGTGATAACCGTCTTTGAAAGTTAGATACGAAGACGGTTTTTTCTTTCAACCGTCTTTGAAAGTCAGATATTAAGACGGTTTTTGTAACAACCGTCTTTGAAAGTCAGATACGAAGACGGTTATATATAATAACCGTCTTTGAAAGTTAGATACGAAGACGGGCAAATGAACAACCGTCTTTGAAACTATGATACGAAGACGGTTTTTACGAACAACCGTCTTCGAAACTGAGATACGAAGATGGCTTTTCAGAACAACCGTCTTTGAAAGTGAGAATCAAAGACAGTTTTTAAGAACAACCGTCTTTGAAAGTATGAATCAAAGACAGTTTTTGTAACAACCGTCTTTGAAACTTACATTCGAAGACTGTTTTTTTTAGTACACTGTTAATAAATTATGACTATAAATTTACTTTATTAATTAAAAATTATATTCAATAATATAATTTTTACATAAAAGATAAATACAAGTAAAATGGCCAGCAACAAACATATTTTCTAAGTTATTTCGTATATATATAGAGAGAGAGTTATTCAAAAAATGTATGTCGAAATGTGAAAATACAATACACAATTTTTACAATACCACTCTTCAACCTTAATCCTGTATGGTCACAGAATGAGCCCATGAAAGAAAAAAACAAAGGCTTTCATTTCCTCGTTAATCATACTCCTTCTCTGCACACATCAAAGACAAGCTGATCACGCGTAGATTGCACATTCCCATCCTTGTCAATAACCATCAATGCAATAGATGTCTCCTGAAATCACAAATGAACAAACACGAGTAACATAACATGTCATCCTCCTAATCATAGTTCATACCAAAAACAGATTAATTTGTATTGTTTACATGAGCATGAGCCATGGTGAACCTGCATGGCAAGAAAAAATTCAACATTTAGGGGGGGGGGGGGGGGATGGAAAAGTCCTAGGCTTAGATTGTGTTGCATAGATGGCATAAGAGAAAAGATTTGCCAGTACAGAGTTTGAACGCATTAGGCGTTGGCCTCTTTTGTGTAGGTTGAAAAATTTGACTTTTCCTTGCTAAATATAGTCGTCAACTACAATAGGCTGGAACCTATCGCTCCTGCATGACCAAATGACTACATAATAAATAAATGATATAGGACTAAGGGATAAGTGCCAAAAAGTAGCAGCTAGAATTAACAGTAGTTCCATACTCTTTCCATCCAAGGTCACCAGTGTGATCAATGAAATTGAGGTCTCTCCTAACAAAAGAGAAAACATGGGACAAATCTGATAAAGATCACAGAGATGGATCAGTAAAAAGAAAAGTATGGAAAGAAGGCAAACATCAAGCTGAGATGAGAATATGAACAAAAAACTGACAACTGTATTGACCTTAAAACAAGCAGAATTCAGTGAATAAAGTTTAGAATAATGAGTATTTCTTCACTTAAGAAATAATAAAATAATGAATATTAAATGTTCTTGTACTGCAACTAAAATAATACTACGTAGCAAAATCAATAAAGTTGTCCAGGTCTACTGGTATGAGAGGAATCACACGACTAGGGTCTAGGAGAACCAGTAAATATGCAGTAAGCACCTACATGTCAATATCTACATGTCATTTTTGTTGCTTCTGTTTCAAAGTAGAGAGTAGCATGCATAAAATGGCAGTCAAGAAAATTTATAATGAAAGTCATCTTACATGATGCTGACATCGTAAGTCCGGGTTCAAAGAATATTATCGTCATTAGGTTCATGAGCAACTAGATATGTGGACTGAAGAGTGGCCTCCATTAGCATAAGAACAAATTAATGACATCAATCATATTTCTCGAATCAATATCAAATAAACAGCAGGAATTGGTAAAGTGCATTCTTAAAATAAATAAATAAACCAAATGGAGAATTACATGAAATATTATTACAAATTATATAAATAAATAAAAACTAAATAAACCATCAGGTGCAACATGGCCAACCTACTTAAACATTAAAAGAGAATAGTGAAACAGTCATTTAACCCAAATTATCTCCTGAAACCATCATACTAACTGTGAATGAGGAGTTGTGAAACTAGGTATCATTAACATGTGGTTCTAGGGTCATTCTAGGCTTTATTCTAAATGCTCAAAGAGGATGTCATGAATCTCATGATGCATGCACATTCAGCATAGATGAAAGCTGAATAAAATGTTGTAGTACTACCGTGAACAAAGCCAAGAGTAATTACAGCCCTTTGCATGTCCACTGCAGTTTGAAGTGGATGTCCACTGCAATTTAAATGAATATTGGCAATTAATAGTTACTAGTTACTTATCTATATGAATTGGAATACTATGCATAAAGATAAAATAAAGTGAAAAGGATATGAACATATGCTAATCAGCTAATAAAGGCCCTTGATCGATTGCCACTTACAAAGATCGATTGCCACTTACAAAGGCCCTTGATCCATTGCAGGACCAAAACCCTTATAAAGGCCCTTAATCCAATGCCATTGCAGCTGTTTCAGTGCCAGCTAGCGCACTTAGTGCTTGCAATCTAATATTCACCATGACACAAAATCAATAAATACATAGTTTGAATACTTAATATGAACATAAATATTCAATCTTACAGTCAAACACAATCCTTTAACACAACAAGCATACCACTTATAAGTTGTTCCACCTTCACCTAAGTTTAAGTTATTTCTTATATTCTGATGAGTAGAGAAATCAACACGTCAACTAGCATAAATCAACACGTCAACTACCCTTGTAGGATAAAAATTATATGTTAAGTAATTACGTACCTTGAGAAAACGCGGCCACAATCGCAAGAGTGTCCTCGGGTGCCACAAGTTTTGAGATGTGCTTTTATCAGACTGCACCAGATCTGCCAAACAGGTATTGTCTTATTAAACTTTCAAAAAGAGACAGAGAGTGACACCCAATCAGAAAGCCACATTCTCTTTAGTATATAGATCACCATATCTGCCAAACATAATGAAAGTATGACTTCACGCACACAGCTATTGGGATCAACATATTTTACTACAAGCAGAAACCAAAGTATAATTTCTCAAGATACCACAATTCTTTATCACAGTAACTCTTGAGACTAGTCACTACTAGTACCTTGCTTTCAGCCTCTCAATTACTTTGATCTTCACAATCTGTGAAGCCATGCAAGCATCAAGGTTTACAAACACTACCCGATTACGATTTGGCTCTGCAAAAATGAAATAAGTAATGATACTTACTTCATCAGTGGTAACATCCTCAGGTAACCCAGTGACATAAACATGCGTATTGATCTTTAATTCAAACCAACTATCAGGGGGGTTTGTTAGCTTACTGAAACAGAATGAGATCAATAGAGGTGCTGTTTGTCTCCCAAAAGTGGTACTCATTTTCCGAGTCAAACCAAGAAATAAGAAAATGGAACAGGGTGAAACCATTGATAGATAACATGGAAAGAAAAGGCGAACCTTGTTGTCAGTTTGTTGGTCTCAAAGCTTCCTTTTTCCACCTGATATCACATTGGTATTATTTGCTGCGTCCTTTAAGGGAGGCACATAATTATTTATAAATGAATCACTGAATAGATTCAAATCAGTGAATCAAATCAGTGATTAATGAACAGCAGCCACAATATGCATCAATGAATCACTGAATAGATTCAAAGGAAAGATGAAAGGTGCAAACATAATTATTTATAAATAACCATTAGAAATTGTAATTATGAATCTATTGTAATAAATGTCATTGTGTTGCCCATCTATATAGTCCATACTTTTGGAATAATATGCATGCATCTACTTAGGTAGTAGGTACTATATAGAAATAGAATTTGTTCTTACTTTTGGTGAATTGTACGTACGGGAACATGATAGTAAAAGGGTAGTCAATGACCGTGATTGGTCTTATTACATAGTTATTATAGATTAGTATAGTTACTATAAACTGGTTTTTAAAATAGTTATTATATATTAGTATAGTTACTACAAGTATTAAAATACATAAGACTACCCTTTTAAAAAGTAGGAGAATGTGGAATATAATAGGATGATTTAGTATTACTCTATTTTTTTAATATAAAAATTTTAAAATTACTTTATTTTGTATATAAAAAATGTCCTAATTTCTTATAACAATGACGATAATTGGAAATGAGCATAATGAATAGATAATTGACAAAATAAATTAAAAAAATTAACAAAGGTCAGTAGAAACCAATTAGGAAAAAAAATGACTATCTGACACTGGCAGACAAATTGAAAAAATACCATGGTCCTCTACATGCAAGCAAACACAATTCTCTATTGTTTCAACACCTTCATTAAAATGCACTTGTTATATGAGATTTTCTATATAAGAAAAAGATACTTCCATGAATAAAGCGCTTTATTTACATTCTGTGCAATCAAATTTATGTAATTAATTAGGAGATAGGAAATCTCAACTAACTTGATGTAATTTGAATTTAATCTCTAATTGAAGTTCATTTGTTTTAAATTAATTGCTTGTCTCCAATCTTAATGTCTCTATAAGCTGGCCGCTCATAGTTGATAATAGATATTTCATAATAATTGAAAAATTAGAATAGGAGTCTGATTTGAGATAAAAAGTGTGATTCAATGGAAAAAAAAAAAAACTGTTTATTACATTAGTAAATTAAATCTTCAACTACATATCTAGGACTTAATTAAAATTTAAGTTATTGGGATAAAAGTCGGATGAAGTCATATCCTTACAATTTTTGACTTATTAAACTTTACATCATAATTATTAAATGGTTAAAGTATTATACTATTTCATTATGTTTTTGCTTACCCCTGTCTCTTCTTTGACTTCTCTAACTGCAGCAGTACAAATATCTTCACCCTGCAAATGAAATTCAAATTAATCAGAAAAGTATTTTTAATGTTTAATAATCAACGATAATTTTTTCTAACATACTTTGTCAACCCCTCCAGTAGGCAACTTCCAGATTCCTTGGCCACTAAACCTACCATTGCTCTCCTGAACCACAAGCACCTGTCAAACAATTTTATAAATTTAATTATATTAGAATTACATATGGTATGTAAAGATTTTTTACAGTATCATCTAATCATAGATGTGATTTAATTAAAAATTATTAATTTTTATGATAATTATTTTGAGTGTCATATCTAAAGTAATTTCTAAAACATCAGTGCATCAAAATTATACTCCAATTTCATTAGTTTTACTATATTTAGGAAAACGGGTGGCCACACCCTTATAAGAAATATGTGTCTTCAACACAAAAGTAGGTAGGATAATCACACCACATAATCAAGGCAGAGATGGACTCCAGGTTCATGTATTTTCTAAGAAGCAGGGTTGGAAAACTTGAGCAATGAAAATAGCAAAAAAGAGAGGGTAAAAAGAAGAAAAAAGATTAAATTACCTAATTGTTCATTTATCTTTTGAAAAGTTTAATTTATTTTTTTTATCTTTTTTTGGTTCAGTTTAGTTATTAATCTTTTTAAAATTTTAATTAATTATTTATCTTATTTATCATTCATTTTAATTAATTTATTTTAATTTTTTAATTCATGTTGATTCTTTAGTCTATTTAAAATTGACATCATTAATCATTTAAAAATAATTTTTTTTTGTTCAGTTTTTTTCCCTTCCCTACCACTTCATTTTTAACTAAAAAAATTGTTCTTAAATGATTTATAACTTCAATCTTAAATGGATGGAATGACAAAATTGAACAAAAAAAATAAGATAAATGATTAAAATAATTTTTTTTAAAAGATAAAAGACTAAACTGAACTAAAAAAATAAGATAAATGATCAAATCGAACGTTTTAAAAGATAAAAAATCAAACTAAATAAAAAAATAAAATAAAAAACTAAATAAGTCATTTGGCCAAGAAAAGAAATCTTTGAGCAGTTGAACCACATAACAAGGGGAAACAAAAAAAGGGTTGATTACCTCCTTGTTGGCATTCATGAGAAAAACACCAACAGCAATGCGGTGTGAAGCATTTGCAGGAAGGATATCAGGAGTGTTGGGAATCCAATTCACAAGCATCAAGTAATCTGCTTCAGCATGGTGGAATCTGAATCCAGCCTGCAAAAAGAGAAGCACAACATCACAAAATGGCTTCTAAATGTAGCAATTCTTTATTCTTTGTGGTCAGATTATAGGTTTTAATTTGTACTAGTGCTAATCCTACTTGAATCAAATGAGATAATTATGGACGACAAAGTTCTCTTTTTGGTGGTTATATATTTAGACTTGAATTCGAAATTATGTGTTAAGTTATAACAATTAATCATGTGCTGGTTGATCAGTGTGTTCGGTGACTTCTAACAAGTGTTTACCTTAACTGCAGAATCCACAAGATTTGAATGTTCTCTGGGAACTGTCAAGGCATTCAATTCACTAACATTGAATTCTAGGACACAAATAGACAAGGATTTTATGACTACATAGGCAGCTTGGAATGCAAAAAACACACACCTATCACAAAAGTTAAGGGAACATGTTCAAGATAGCATAAGACACTGGAATGAAGAAAAATGAGGAGGAACTTTGGTAATGCTGCATTCCAGTTATAGTTTGGAGAAAAAAAGTTGATAGGGAAATGTTTTTCTACTCTAAAACTAGAAAGAAGACTCCAGCCACCAAAGAGCCATCTAAACTTACACTTTTGTCTTCAGTCACAAGATTCAATAATACTAGCATTGATAAAGGAGAAACGGAAAATATATGTGTTGGAGAATTGCAGCTAAACGAGAATTGCAGCTGCATACACACAAAACACGAGTCATTTATTAACCTCCTGAGGCCAATATCTGGTTATAAAAGAAATAGCAGAGACAACAATGACTTACAAAAAGGATATTTTAGCCTAAATTGAATATGTACCACAAAAATCTGACTTACCGCAATCCCTTTCAGGTTGATCACTGTCTGATTTGTAAGCTTATTATAAGTGAGAATAGTGTCAGCAAGCTGAGGGACATAATGTCCAGCATAGCTTTCTCTACTGATGAACAAGTCTCGAGTTTTGTACTGTGGAAATCTCTCGAGCCAGTTTAGAAGAAAAGTGTAAGAGTCCATAGTTGTGCTCTTGTCACCAGTTTTAGTGTAGTCAGAAGAAGTGTTTGAATATGAAAAGCCAACTCCTGCTGGAGACTCTAGGAAAATCACGTTTGCCACCACCAATTGTTGAAGTAACTCATCACTTCTAAATAATAATTATGCAAGCTAGTACAGAAAAAAAATTCATTTTCTTTCCCTCCACTACTACACAGAAGGCCTACGACGACGGTTATTTAGGCCATACGACGACGGTTGTTGAACCGTCATTGATGCGTGTGTCGTTGAAAATGGGCACCTTCAACGACGGTTCTAAAAAACCGTCTTCGTTTTGAATTTTTTATTTTTTATTTTTTTATTTAAAATACAAATGACGACGGTTATTAAGAAAAACCGTCATCGTAGGTCAGCCTACGATGACCGTTTTTTATTAATAACCGTCTTTGTTTGTGTTATATATTAAAAAAAAATTAAAAAATGAAATTAAAAACAAACAATGACGGTTATTCTGAAAAATCGTCATTGTACGTCAGCCTACGATGACGGTGTTTTACTAACAACCGTCTTTGTTTATAATTAATTTCAATTTTTACAATTAAAATATATTAATTCAAACGAAGACGGTTTTTAACAACAACCGTCATTGTATGTGAGTATACGATGACGGTTTTCATCAAACAACCGTCATTGTTTGTGTTTAATTTCATTTTTATTTTTTTTAAATATAAAACACAAACAAAGACGGTTATTAATATAAAACCGTCATCGTAGGCTGACATACAATGACGGTTTTGCTTAATAACCGTCATTGTTTCTTTTAATTTCATTTTTATTTTTTTAAATATAAAACACAAACAAAGACGGTTATTAATAAAAAACCGTCATCGTAGCCGACATTCAATGACGGTTTTGCTTAATAACCGTTTTAGTTTGTAATTTTTTTTTAATTGTCAGCATTTTCAAACATGATTCAATTGAAGGATATTGAAATTTTGAAGCATAAAGGAAATATTAACCAATAATGCAAAAACAAAGTCACGTTCCTTTACAGTGTCAAGCAAGAAACAAAATGACACAAAACAGTTGAGAGGAAAGTTTAAGTCCTTCGGGCAAAATACTACAATATTGCTAAGCACACAGTCAAATGATATCTAAAAATCTCCTTTATTGTGTTTTTAAGAAGAGAATATAACATATAGAAAGTTTCACTATGTTGTGGCCACTGTCACCACCCACAAACCAAAGCGTATAGGTTAGAAACATCAATTGCCTAGTCACAACTAGTGCAAGGTAAATGGCATTATTGCTTAATACAATGAATGAAATCCTACATAAAGGATCTAACAACATATCACTAAAAGGATCTAACCAGCCATGGAAATGGAAAAGCAATTTCTCATCCGTTCTCTAACCTCCTCAAGAGTCATAGCAGCCTTTTGGGCTGCAAGATCCTCTCTCAGTGATTCCCAGGCAGTGCCATGCTTTAAAATCCCCTCACAGAATGCGACAACAGCAAAATGTGTAGATAGAAAAGGGAGTGTTGCAACAGGTGTAGGGTGAAGTAATCCAACCATTGCAGCATGTACTCCTCCTGGCCTACTACGAACATTGTAAAAAAAATATATAAAAGGACAATCTACATCACCAAATACTCAGAAATGAACATTTCAGCACACATACAAAAGATTCCTCATGGCATCTAATATGACAGACAAGAGGGATCATTATGACAATATCACAACACCTGTGTTCATATTCATTCCATGGCAGTTCCTCTTGCTGGACAAGTGAGTCAATCACATGATGAATAAAACAACTGACAACACAAATATAGTAATCCCTCTATTGATTCGTAAATAGTCCATTCAGTTTATATAGGACCAATAAATTGAAAATTAAAATTTAAAAGTGGAAAAAGGCTTGCTGGTAGTACTCATTACAGTCAACACTCAACAGCATTTGGCACTAGTCCTATAGCTTGTACACCGTTCTTTAATAAGCACATAGTAACTTTTGAATCAGAGGTTGGTTTCCAAATATTTACCTTCTTCTGGACCCTTGTAGGCTTAAGGGAAGTTCTAAAACAGCAACTAGACCCTGCAACATGCTTCGAAATGCACAGCTTTCTACAACAATCCATTAAAATAATCCAATTTTTTGACATATTGGGAAAAAACAAGATTTAGCTTACCCTTATATTGGAGACAAGATTCTCAACAACAGTCTTTTGTTGCTCAAGTTGAGCTTTCAAAGAACTGGCATTATCCTACAACATATTAAAAGAACCTAATAACAGTGAGGAAAAATGAAGAAAAAAAATTAACCTATTCAATAATTTATGATTTTAATGGTGACTTATGGTTCTATATCCGTTGATTATGGAAAGACCATATACAACAGTGAGGGCTCTATAATTACTTTATGATTATCCCTTGACTTATGGTTCTAGTCACATAACCAATTTGGTTGACCTGTTCAATTAAATTTTGTGTCAAGTTATGGTGTACATACACATGTACATGGCTCCAACAACTTTTTGCAAAAATAAATTCATGAGTCAAATAAGAGTACCTTAAGGAGAAGAGCATTGAATGCTTTTGTATCAATTGCCTTCTGAACCCTCTGTGGACAAAATGCAAAAAGTCAAAGGACAATCCATTGGGGTAAGTGAGAATAAATATGAAGAGAAGGAAGAGTAGAGATTGGAATAAGACAATTTAAGAATTTAATAAGATATTCACCTTATATTAAAATAAATATTGGTACATAACTCTAGCACCACCCAATTGAAAGAGCATAAACAAGCTAAGATCAAGGGAACCCAAGAACAGAACCAAGGGATAGGGACGGGAAATGAAACACAATGTCTTTGACTTTTTGGTAGTTGCAGCCTTGTGAGCCAAGAGTAATATCTGTGACACGAACACAAGCCAATGAAGCAGGAAGCAGTAAGCAGGGACGAAAATCTCATGTAACAATACCAGACCTAACATCATTTGAGACTGAGAATTAAAATTGGTTTTTTATTCTTAACAATCTCAAGTTTATTCTTAGGTAAACGCAAGGCTCCAGCTTCATGAATGCTCTAATACCATATCATGAACCAACTATCTTCCAATTGTTTCTCAAGTTTATTCTTAGCTAAACGCAAGGCTCCAGCTTCATTAGCATCCTAAAAAAGATAAATAAAAAACAATAAGGTAGTGAGAACAACTTGTAATTCATTCTACCCTCCACCTGGAAAAAAGACCGAACTTTGCACATCCTCCAGTAGGCCTATATCTTAATGTTACATATTATAAACAAAATAATACATCAGAATCCATCTTGCCAACCAAAAAAAAAAAAACAAATGCAAATAAACAACATTTCAAACTGTCAGGTATTGTACATAAGCCAAATAGACACTACGATTACACTAGGGAAACCAGCTGTGAAATCAAAGCCCACCTTTTGTTAAAAAAACAATATTTTTCTTCAGCTTTTTTATCATATTGGGATTTTCCTCCAGGACATCAATAGTTGTAATTGCAGCACTTGCAAGATATATGGGGGCAAAGAAGCAGAAAAGACATAAGCAGAGCTACTCAGTCGCTGCCAATGTTGAAAACACAGATATTAGAGCATGAAACGTGGATGGCAAACAATTGTCATCATCAAAGTATAAATTAGTGACAGCACACCTCTCCATCATGCAACTTTTACACTGCAGTTCACGCCTATAAATTGAGGAGTAAATGATGAAAAGTAAATAAAATGGAAACTTTTCCTTGAGAATAAATTCTGAATTTCCATATTTACATATTTCAGTTTTTTGTTTTCAGTATACTAAGAAACCTAACACATTACTTGCATATGGTTATTAGTTATATATCACATATGACACTTCCATACTTGGTCATCTATAACTCTTGTACTTCTAGTGCAGAATCCTCCTTCTGTGGCCAATGCATGTCCCATAGAAGCAGTTATAATGTCTATCTTGTCAACCTGTAGCATGTAACCATAAATCACAAATAGCAATATAATTTTGAATATATGCATGCTTGCATCTAGGGTTAGCACATGCACACTATCAAAACAAAGAAATCCAATACATACTGGAGTATGGAAAGTACGTAAAAAAATACTCTTAGAAGTTGGGCTTAAGGCCTTACTTAATCCCACAAAACCAGCTCACACCCAGTACAATAAAGGTGCTTCAGGCTGTCACACAGGCTAAAGAAGCCACAATTAAGACAGGCTAGGGGTGATTGCAACTAAGGCAGTTTTCCAACAATATTACAATTCAAAATGATTAAGAAAACGAAGGCAAGCAAATATAATTTTCAAATGAATGACATTACAACAGACACTGATATCATATAAGTCTAACAGCAACACTGCCAACACACATTTTTATTTATTTGCAACGCCATTTTGGCTCTTATAAGAACAATGTGAATAACCAAAAATTTAGAAAAATAAATGAAGAAATTGCAAAAGGTTGGTTAGCAACAATTATAAGATTATTTCTCTCAAGAGAACCAATCACCAGCCTTTACCTGAACAGCGTCAAGTTTTAGAAGAGTTGGCCACGATGCCTTCATCAATCATGTTCCCCATTTTTTTAAAATGAAGTCAAATTTTAGAATAAGGTACAGAAGGCATATGCATTGTACAGACTTTAAGCCCACGGGGCTCTATGAAGAAGTGTGTTAGAGATATAAAATTGATCACACGTCTTTGATTAAATGTTTTTGTTTTAAGGACAGTAAATGGTTATTAACACTTTCATATTTATGTTATAAAGGCACAAAAGTGCATGCATTAAAGAATGTGCCAGATTTATAAGTAGTTTCAACCATATAGATTTGTGTTCTTTTTAAAGCCCAAATAATTACAAGTTCATTGTATAATTATATAAAACAAACCATTGGAATGTAACTCTTTAAGGCTGGAAGTTTATTTCAATCCTTCATAATTATCTTCAATATAGGTTTGGTGATTGCCCTACTATCTCAGCAGCACTGGCAGTCCATACAGAAAAAATTGCCAATATCACTGGTTGCAAGAAGCAGCATGCAATTCAAACAATTGCTTGTTTTGAAGCTAAAGGTTATGATGTGAGAACTTCTTTGGAAACACAACGTTGAAGTGTAAAGCTAATCTACCATTCACATGATAGACAAGATTTACCTGGTAGACAACTTCAATCACAATATAACGCCTCAAATTCTTGGCCTTCTTATATTTGGCAGTAATGTTCTCTAGAGTTTCTCTCAAAGAATCCATGTCATTGTGCTTAAAATACACCACTTTGCTTCTAGAAAGATAAAGGCCATTCTGTATTCCCCATTGGACTCCATCATCCCTGTAAAACATAAAAACTTACAGAACATCAAAATTAACATTAACACAGCCTCCATTAATCAGCTGGTATCAAGTGAGTAATTGAACGGAGAAGTAACTCAGTTTGTTCTTTATACCATTCTAATATAGAAGCAAAAGCAATGAAACAAAACCAAAGAAAATAATTTTATTTGTGATGTCCATGCCCACTAAAAGCATAAATAAATGTTATGAGGTAAAAAAACAGATGAAAAACTGAATCTTACAAAGAAGATATTCGAAGACAAAGTTAGGCATACTTACGCCACAATTACATCTCCTTTTTTGGAGAAAGCAGGAATTGCACTTAACATGATGGAAAGTCCATAAGAGTACAGAATTGATTCAGGGGTTCATAAAAATTTTGCTATTCTTGCTTCACAGTCAAGGTGGACATCTGGGAAAAGGAAAATTACCATAAGCATACAACCATTTCCTCAGAAACAAACTTTAAGATTGAGTCCTACCAATTGTCCCATAAAATCCACGGGGACCACAAGAACCAACACCGTATTTCGCTAAAGCAGAAGAACATGAGTCCTATAAGAAAAATTAAATGTAAATTAACTACATCAACCCAATGCCCCCCCAAAAGGAATTTATTATGCATATGGAGATCATTTCCATACAAGTAGCTTTGGATGACCTATAATCCCAAGATAGTTTGCTGAAGCAAAATTGACAACTTCTTTGCCATTAATTATGGTATGTGGCCCAGCAGCACTGCATAAAAAATCACATTATTTTATATTCCACTTTGAAAAGTAGAAGGGATGTCTGAAATTTCACTTAAGCTCCTAGCCTTCAGATGGAACTCCAATGACTGGCTCCATAATAGTTCTCGGTTTGTACTTTAATTTGGTACCTTCCCAACCCAAATAAAATGAATAATCCATCTGTTGTACCTTGTTAACTAAAGAAATCGTGGGTTTGAATCCCCCACACTTGCATAATTTAAGCCTTCATCAGCTTATCACTGACCTGGTCCCTTACACTCAACTCGCTCGAGTCACGCTACTCTCTCATCGCCCCAAGCCCATGTCCTTCAAAACCTGAAGAAAAACCAGCAAAGGCATGTGGCAATAAAAAGAAAAAATTCAAAATCCACGACCAGAAATCAGGTGATTAAATTAATTTATCCATGACACTCACCGAACCCCACATTTGAGTTTAGAAACTCGAAACCAAAGGCAAAATTGGAATATTCAGTGCAATTCTCCCTTTGATCTAGCGATGCACAATTAGGAATCTGATGAAGTAGAAAAGCCCTCACAAAGAGAAAATCAATAAAAGAAAGTTTAAAATTGAAAGAAAGTTAAAAGAAATCAAGAAAGAAGGAAGAGGAAGCTTACCAATCAAAGAGGATCTACATTGCAAAAATATAATCAGTTAACAAATGACATAATTGAAAATGGGGGTTTCCAAGTTTCTAATATTAATGGAATTTTGAATTCAAGAAAAGAAAGCTACCACTTTGAAAAGAAAAGATTTAAATTCTTAAAGGGATATCATAACAAGAAATGACGGTCAGAAAGGTAACCTGAAATGCCAACACAATCAGTATCTCAGAATTACATAAGTAGAGATCAAATTGAATAAGTTGAAACTTCACCTCATTATCACTATTGCCTTTTGGATCAAAATCAGTTCCACCAGCTGCTCCTTTGACAATTTGTATGGTGCTAAGGCATTCTTTAAAGTCTGCAGAGAAGGATGTATCATATTAAGTATGAAGTGGTCCAATACAGAAATGCAGCTCAGAATCAGATTATTTTGCTAATATTATGTGAATCTCAATATATTTGTCAAATATAAACAAATGAAGGATTAGATATATACATCATTACTCAACCAAACCAAAGACATTGTATGATGCCAAAAGAAGCAGCTGGTTCCCATTGTTCCTTATTTTGGAAAAAAAAACTGAATTACCGAAGTACAAAAATAAAATTACCTGCACACCAGCATAAGGCTTCCAGCCTTTATGAATGTTGTAATCTGTCGAAATTAGGTGATAATTTGACAAGGCAAGTTCATAATGTCAATACATGAAAGCATAATCACCCAAAAGTCGAATATGCGATTCAATGGTTGTGGCCATTTAATTAATAATAACTTGTCTCTTGATCCACAAAGTTGTTCAGCAAACTCCCAAGTACACAGATCGACAATTTGTAAATCAAAATATAAATAAAATAGGAAATAAATGTAAGCTGTTTAAGATCTGCATAAGTTATAAAATCAAAGTCATACATAAACACTGACACCCATTACAGTGTACACACCAACAATTGGCGTGTGTCTAACACTGTTCCTAATGTAACACAAGTTCTACAATTTCACAATAACCTAGTAAACATTTAAGGCTATTGATTTCAGAATCTTCCATCCCACGCTTAACTTCCAAAAAATAAGCTGCCCATTGCTTTCTTAGAACTGTTATTCGTTCAATGTCTAACGGTGTTCCATCATTAAAGTACTGCAATATCATTAAAGGAAATATCAATTTATTTTAATGTATGTGACACTTATATATTCATTTAAATTGATGATTTTAAATGGTGTTACTATAATTATACCTTGGTCCAGTCATTCTTTACATCGTCGTTGACTATGTTCCACATCCAATACATTACATAATAGCCACACTCATAACCTCCAGGTTGAACATGGCTCTAAAACATAAGTAAACAAACAACAGACATTTGTTTGAATCCAACAATTGTTAAATATCAGTACATTGATACGTAGGGTTTATCGAAAGACTAACCTTTAACTCAATCCAGGTGGGTTTATCGAAAGACAATTGTTTGAATCCATGTACTCTGAACAAAACTCAATACTTTCTTCGGCAACATATCTCTCCACAATGGAAGCTTCTGGACGGTATTGATTCTTGGTATAACTTTTTAACACTTTCATGTAACGCTCAATAGGATACATCTATCGAAGGAAAACTGGACCACACAACCTTATTTCCCTGACTAAGTGAACAATTAGGTGGACCATTATATCAAAAAAAGATGGAGGAAAAAACATCTCCAACTGACAAAGGACAACAGCAGCCTCCTTCTCTAAATCATCCAACTGGTTGGGGTCAATGACTTTGTTACAAAATGCATTAAACAAGAAGCACAAACGAGTAATGGCAACCCTAACTTTTTCAGGCAATATACCACGGATCGCAACAGGCAATATTTGTTGCATCAACACATGACAATCATGAGACTTCAACCCTACCAATTTCAGCTCCTTCACGGATACAAGGCTCTTTATATTAGAAGAGTATCCTTGTGGGACTTTTATTGTTCGTAAACACTCACAGAATTGTTTTTTTTCTCTTGTAGACAAAGTGTGGCTTGCAGGGGGAAAATACGTCTTTCGACCTTGTTCAATTGGATGCAATTGGTGTCGTATACCCATCTAAACCAAATCTTGCCGAGATTTCAAATTATCCTTGGTCTTCCCTTGAATGTTCAGCAGGGTGCCAATCAAACTGTCACAAACATTCTTCTCAACATGCATTAGGTCTATGCAATGTCTGACATCCAAATCGGACCAATATGGAAGATCAAAAAATATGGATTTTTTCTTCCAAATGTGCTTGTCAGATGCATCCTTTTGTTGGGTTTTCCCAAAAACATTCAAGATGTCCTTCACACGATCATACACTTCTTTGCCTGTTAACGGTGTAGGCGCAAATTCAGTTTCCTGACAACCATAAAAGGCCTTCTTCAATCGTCGATAAGGGTGATATGGTTGGAGAAATCTACGATGCCTTGTATATATTGTTTTCTTTCCATGTTTTAGTTGGACAAAGCTAGTATGTTTTTCACAAATAGGACATGCGTGATATCGTTTGACACTATATCCACTCAAATTCCCGTATGCTGGAAAGTCATTAATTGTACAGAACACCATGGCATGCAACCTGAAAGTTTCCTGCAGATGACCGTCATACACATCAACCCCTTCAACCAACATTTGTTTCAAGTCTTCAATCAAGGGCACCAAATACACATCAATATCATTTCCTGGTTGACGTGGACCTGCTATCATCATGGACAACATAATGTATTTTCGCTTCATGCACAAAGAAGGATGCACGTTGTAAATCATAAGCAAGACTGGCCACGAACTGTGGTTAGTGGATAGGCTACCAAAAGGATTCATACCACCAGAAGCTAAAGCAAGCCTTAGGTTCCTTGGGTCGTTGGCAAAATGTGGGTACAGATGGTCAATTGCCTTCCATTGAGGAGAATCGGCAGGGTGTCGGAGATTTCCATCAGCATTCCTCCCATTTGCATGCCAAGTAAGGTTTTTGGCATCATTTGCATTAGCAAACAACCGCTTAAACCTCGGAATTATGGGAAGATACCAACAGACCTTTGCTGGTCTATCACTAAAAGATTTACTTTCATCATTCCCGTCATTGTCAATTAATTTGTATCTTGGGGAGCCACAAGTGGGGTAGTTGCACAAATCTGCATACTCATGGCGATAGAGGATGCAATCATTAAGGCACGCATGAATTTTTTGGTACTGCATACCCATAGGACATAAGATCTTCTTTGCTTCGTAGTGAGTCTTGGGCAAGGTGTTTTCTTGAGGAAGCATTTTCTTTAACAGTACAAGTAATTCTGTGAAACTTTTGTCACTCCATCTGAATCTAGCCTTCAAGTTAACTAAAGACAACACCGCCGACAACCGTGTGAAGGACGTGCAATCAGCATATAAAGGGATCTGTGAATCAGACTCCAGCTTTGAATATGTCGATGAATGTGCTTGGCGAAAACGTTCTTCCCCGAGGTCCCGTATCATGTCTTCTATACGATCGTCATTGTGGACATCATCAACCACAGTCTCTTTCACTGCATGCATGCCTGACAACTCACCATGCCATATCCACTTTGTGTAAGTCGGAATGATGCCGTCACAGATTAAATGAGTTCTGATGTCATCTATGGATTGACGTCTCCCATTCAAACATTTCACACAAGGACAAAAAAATTTGCCCCTCAACGATGGTGCATTTCGGGAGGTAAATTCAAGAAATTGTTCAACACCAATTTCATACTCATTCGTAATACGTGGTGCTTGCATCCAACTACGATCCATGTTTTCCATCTAATATAAAACCTTTTAAATAAAAAACTAATATGGATGTTTATGTATGTCATGTATACAAACAGGTGTGGCCCTATCCCATTCAAGAAGTAATGCATTTTATGCAACATTCATACATGGACATTACGTATGGTTTTCTATATTTAATGAAATTTCGGCAGCATTTCGCATTGGTCTCCGATTACACGACATCATAGCTGAGGTTTTATTCACCCGCTATATGTATGTAGCCGGAGAACAAAGCAAATTGCAGTGTACCAAAATTTCATTAAATATAGACAACCATACATAATGTCCATGTATGAATGTTACATATAATGCATTACTTCCCAAACTGTCCAAACGGACAATTCAAGATTCAATTCAACGATTAATCTAAACTATCCGTATTAATCATTGAGTTGAACCTTAAACGGGACACTAAGGTTATACAATGCAATGCATGTTGAAAAAAATGAACTACAAAGCTGAAACAATGAAAGAAAGTAGGACAATAATTGACTATTCATAGAAAATACCTGAAAATATGGAGTATAGGATTGATTGTACGGGGAGATGTAATTGAAGTTGTATAAAGGATTTTTGTAGCAGCTACCAAAAGAAGCCTTTATGAGGTAACCGAGTGGACAACTTAGACCTAAAACAACAAACAAAATTTATTTAAAACAAGGGATAACACACAAACACACACATCTTTATGGTGTTGAATATCAATGAGAATGCACAACTGCTCATTTAAGGTGACTATCAACGAGAATAAGTTTGTCCACCAAAACATAGAAACTACTTTATCATCCCATATTATCCATAGAATAGTTATGCAAGGTTATTTTGATAGACAATGTCATAGAGGCACATGTTTAACAGCATTATATGTGCAGAAAGAAGAGCATATATGTGCATTATCGGTGGAGAGGTAAAATGTTTCAAAAGTGAAATAACCGGATTCATTTGTTAGTATATATGAAGTCAAATTTCTTAGCGTATGACTTCTTTGGTTAGAATAATGTATCTAAGATGTGTAGGAGACCTCATTATTTAATCTCTCTCCTTTTACTATATTAAGATTTATGATATAATATGTGTAGGAAGACTTGCATGTAAACTCTATGAGCACTTGAGAAGGGAGGTGGCTGCTAGGAAAAATTCGAAAGAAAGTACGCAGATATGAAGCTAGGAAAGCATATAAAGAACTTCATGTGTCAGCACTTACACTGCAAACAGCTATAAGGGCCATTGGTGCCCGCAAGAAATTCAGGTTTAGGAAGCAGACTAAAGGTTCCGCTGTTATTCAGGTTTTGGTCAAGTAGTATATGATTTGGATTATCCTCTATGAGTTGGTTATGCATGAAGTGGTAGTCAGTTAGTTTGGTTTTTTCTGGGCTTGTAGTTGGTCAACTTGTGGTGTGCTAATGCACACCTTTGTACTAGACAATGGATCACCTATTGAGGAATATTCTTCACTCTGAAATCAGTCTCCTAAACTTCTACAAGTTGTTTTTGTGCTGATATTTGATATGGTTTTGATGTTTCCTTATTGGTTGAATACGAAGGATAAGATTTAAGCCCACCAGTCTGTATTTTCAATGTCAATCTTTTAATATGATCATTGTACTATATTTTAAAATCACATGAATGAACACAGAACACTACATTTATATCATAGTACTACTTCATTTATGAAGATGTTGACTGATTGGTTTGATGTTTACATCAATCTTGTTCAGAGGATGGACAAGGGCATCTGATCTCATATGTACCATTTTGAGTATTCTTCTATGTTGTTTACATAATGTTCATGTACTAATATTTAATTGATTGGTCAGATCAACTTGGATTTTCTATAACTGCTCCACAGTTCTTATACAAATTACCATGAACTTAGAGAAAAATGATATTAGCTTAATGAAAGGAAAATTTGTGATAGTGTAGTAGTTGTCTTATGAACTCATGTATTGATGTGGATTTTTGAAATTTTCACCACCAAGACCACCCTTATACTCTACTACTATTTGTTATAAGCTTATCTGATAATGGTAACTATTGGTTAGTGGATTTTTTAAATTATCACACCAAATATTGTTTTGTCTTACATTCCACCAGAAGTTTCATATATTGTGGGAAGTCAACTAATCAGGATAGTGTGAGTGTGGAAGTGCTGCTCTTCTAATGGATAGCTTAAAAGCAAATTTGGGACGATTCTCCTCACTGTTGAATTAAGGGAAACTGTTGAGCAATTCATGGTACTGAAATGGCAGTGGCATTGTTTTGAAGGCCAAATAATTGCATTTTGGTCATAGTTATCAAACTCTAAACGCCAACCCGCAACAGAAATAATGTGAAGAGTGGCTTGGTTCAATTGACTTTTACAATTTTTTGTTGGCCATTATAAATCCCCTTTTACCCTTTTCTACTTTCCTTTCATTTTTTGTGAAAACTTCTTTTCTTCTCTTCAACTTGGATATATATCACAGCATTAAAGCATGCCATTCC
>PYAF01002985.1:413605-439815 GCA_007407185.1 Glycine tomentella | reverse complement strand
GATTTGAAGTGCCATCAATCTTCAGACGTTGATCCGTTCTATCCTGGGAGACAATTGTTCATCAACCTTTGGCATCAATTGGAGGGAACAAATTGTCTTAAGGAGACAACATTGTTGGGCTCGGATCTTTTCATCTCTTTGCATCTGTGTCTGATTCATACTTATCATACAGGTTCTATTTAAATTGGTTTTTTGTACACTTGAAGTAGATTATATTGTTCCTCTTGACTACTCAGATTCTGACCCTTGTGCAATTGGATATATTCCAATTCTAAATTAACTAATAGTTCCAACAATCTTAAGACAATTTGTTTTGAATCTGGGTTCAGTATATTCTATCTTTGTGAATTATATACTGTTGTCTACTCTCTGTACTTTGAAAGATTAATCTGTGTGATTAATCAATGTTTCTGTTTGATCTGTGTGATTAATCAGTGTTTCTGTTTGATCTGTGTGATTAATCAGTGTTTCTGTTTGATCTGTGTGATTAATCAGTGTTTCTGTTTGTGATATATGTGATATGAAATCTGTATCATCTAGGGGTAATAAGAAATATTTTATTACTTTTATTGATGATTGCAGTAGATACTGTTATGTTTATTTACTTAATAGTAAGGATGAAACACTTGTGGCTTTTAGACAATATAAAAATGAAGTTGAAAATCAACTTAACAAGAAAATTAAGGCTATAAGGAGCGATCGTAGGGGAGAATATGATGGCCCCTTAGGTTCCCAAAATCAACATCGTTCTTCGCCGCTTAGGTTCCCAAACTTAGTGCCTTCAGACTCCGACATTTCCCTCGACGACTTGGCTCACCGCGCTGGCTATTATCCTATTCCTCATTCTCATGCTGCCAAGTATTATTTGATTTTTTTTAATGTAGATTAGTTTATCATGATTTTCCTCTTTTTCAATTTTATGTTTCATTTCAGGAAAACAAAACAAAACAAAAAAGGCATCAACATTTTAACAAGTTATTTCTGCTTCGTTGGTGAAGATCACATGTTTTGATTGGAAGTAGATGCCAAATTCAAGCATGTCGTAGTGAGTCATGCTTTGAAATCTTTTGTTCAGGAGGGGTTTTTCCTCATTGTGGGGTCATGGAGCTCTGTTTTTACTTCAAGTCTTATTCACTTTCTTTCCACATTGTGAAACAAAAGATAGACCTAGCAATGTAGTTGGATTATCAATACTATTAAGGGTCGAGTGGTTTTCATTTCCGTGAAAACTTACAACTTGAGGTAAATGAACTACACATAAAGCTTTAAGCATTGAAGCTAGAATAGAATCCAGAGGATTTACCAAAATAAAGGATAAATTCAGAAAAGAACAATGATTAAGATTTATGTTTCAGTTTTCTGTGTTTCTATTGTTAGATAGTAGTTGTTACTTGCAACTAATTTATCAAGAATGCTTCTTTTTATTAATTCTTGGTTTGTTTAAGGTCCATAGCTCAGGAACTTATTTTGCCATATCTTCTTTGTACAGCAAGTAAACCGGCTGGAGATCCCCGGACAAACACTTCCTGGCTGCAGCTGGCAATCCTCACATACGATTGTTTGATGTTAACTCAAATAGTCCTCAACCTGTTTGTCTCTTCAACTGATACATTTACTTCAAAGTAAATAACTTTTTTATGGTTCCAAACAATTTGTGTTTCTGATTTTGTGGCAGGTATGATTCACATACCAATAATGTAATGGCAGTTGGGTTTCAATGTGATGGTAATTGGATGTATTCTGGTTCAGAGGATGGCACAGTTAAGATCTGGAATGTGAGGTGAAGTAGATAAACAATGTATAATAAAATAAGTTTGTAATATGACTTATGCCCTTAAATTCTTTCTTGATAATCATTGCTTATATGACAACAAAAATGCAGGGCACTGGGTTGTCAAAGAGAATATGAAAGTCGTGTAGCTGTAAACACTATTGTGCTACACCCGAATCAGGTTATATTTCACCATTTTTGGTGGTTATACAATTTATTCCTGGCTTATGTTACATTAGTGAATAACACATTATAACAAGTTAGAAGATGTAACAATTAATAAAAATAACTAATGTATGAATCAGATTAGTGTGAGTGTGTGTGTACATACATACATACATACATACATACATACATACATACATGCATGCATACATGCATGCATGCATGTCCTTCCTTCCTTCCTTCCTTCCTTCCTTCCTTGGGGATTTTGCATTTGGAAAATCTAGCTTAGCCAGCCACCAGTTCAACTTGCATTCTATATTATAAATGAAGAAAAGTGTAGCTATCACCAGCTTTGCCAGACACAATAATATATATTAATTGCTGCAATATTAGTTATTATATAGTAGTTTGATCTCTGTATAGCTAGTCAAACTCTCATTTTATTTTGTTTCTGGTTATAGTTGCTGAGTGAAATCTGTTTGAAGATGAAAGCAGCTAGTGAGCAGGTAGTTGTTCAGTGATTTTTTTCCCCTTTACTAATAATGATTAAACTAATTCAATATTATATTAATTTTGACTTTTCCTTTTTATTATGAGTATGCAAATACAGTTTAATAGCTGCATTTTTCTTTTCCTTTTTATTTTGATTTGGGGGGTGGATTCTTTCTACTTTGGATTTCCTTGACAGTTTGGTTCTGATTACTATTATTGCTGGATATGGTGTCATTTTATTTACACTTCTTTGTTTCCTTTATTTTATTTTTTTTTTGTTAGATGAATGTTCTGTTGGGTTCTGAGTTGAAGAATTGCTCCTTGGCAAGCACAATTTCTATGTTATAGGAGCTCGCATGCTTGGGTCCATGTGATGAGTTCCTCTGCCAGACCACATCAATGGATTTCTTGGCTAAAGAGGTAATATACAAAGAGCTATGTGTACTAGTCAAGCAGCAAAATAAACACAAGTCTAGTCTTATGTAGCAAAGTCTACAGAACTTTTTAATATTTATACTAACTTTGAGCTAAAGCGCATCCTTGATTTAAAAAAGAAAATTAGAATTATGATTTATGAGCCTTTTTTTGTTTTTCCTATCTTCCTTCTCTGTGTTGGGGTTGATATGTGGGGAACAGGGGAAGAGTGGCAATTTACTTTTTGAAGAAATAGCCAATAGGATGTGTTTTGGAGAAAGCTCAACAACAAAGCTCTCTTATTGACCGGTTTTTGTTTGATTCTAAGAACGGATCTTTAAAGGTTTGGATTTTGGTTGGTTAGTTATCATTTGCTGGAGGTTAGGTTTGGTTAAAATTGGATAATTTTGATATAATAAATATGTGTGTTTGAATTTATTAATCAAAAATTTTATATTATAGTAATATACGTCAAGGACTAGCATTAAGTTTCATTATGTTCAACAGCTCTACATTCAGGGCAGGGGTCTCTAATAAGCTGTAAGCACGAAAACAAAGAATATGCAATGATAGTTATTTTTTAAATTATTTCAACATTGAATGAACGTTGAGAAAATCATATTTGATATCTATCTAGTTTCTTTTTGGATATATATTTCTTATTGGGAAATCATTGTTAATTTGTTATTCACTTCTGGAGTAGACCTCTTGAAATATTTAAGAATATTTCCAGGGATCTTATGCTCTGAATAATTTTATTGAAAACTGATTTTTTCCTTGCTATGTCTTTCTGATCTATATATCTGACTTGTGCTTCCTTAGTCCTGCTCATGTTATGCCGCTTCCTTGGTCTTGCTTGTTGAATGCGGTGCAGATGTATATCAAAATGATAGAATAATAACCAAATTTGCAATGCCCATGGGGCCTTTCAGGTACTAATTATTGGATAAGTTCTTGATATTTTCAATCAGTTCTTGAAGTGCCTGATTTGTCACTTATTTACTAATGCAGAGTGGCTGACCTTGTTGGGTTTGGTGTGGCGATTGCTACTGACACGCAATTTATTCAGAATTCTCCTGAGAGAACTTATAAATCAATGCTTATTCCACTTCTTCAAGAAGATAAGAGAGCTGGTAAAGATAAACTCTGCATCAATTGGAATTCTGACGAGATATCTGTGTGGGATATATTCTGAGCGAACTTAATCAATGTTTCTTTTTTCTTTCTTTCTTTTTTGTTTGTGTTATTTTTTCTTCTTCCTTATCATTGTTCTTCCTCTCCCCTGTTTTGGTGCTCTGTTCACCACAGCCACATGAGAATGATCTTCCTTCTCTGCATGTTCATTCTCTCGTGACCACTAGATCAGAGTCCATGTTCTGATCCTGGGTCTCTCTCTAATGCTTTTCTTTTTCCATGACCACCTTATAAACAACATGGGGGTGGTGCTGTTACACAGGCTCTGTTTCTGGGAAGCTGTCTTTTGTTCAATTTTACTCAAATATATTTTCTTGGATTCCATTCGATGTGTGGGAACATGATCTTGTCAGTCGGTTGTTTATATGTTAATCCTTAACTGGTTACAAGGATCTAGCGCTTGAATGCATGTCCTAAGTTTTCATGGTAGCATATTATGTATCATTCTTGATCTATTTCTTACACTTATTGTGTGTTTTCTTTCTTTAATGGTAGTGAAGTTTTACTAACTATGTTTAGACAGTGAGTTTGTTTAAGGAAGCTAAGTTACTGTATGCTTAAAAGGTGGTGAAAGTTCTACTACGTATGTGTTGTGCATGTAGTATAACACTAAGAATGTTATGAAGATTTTGATAGGATTGAAGCCAAGGGCAAGGGGATCCTGCAACACCACCAGGTCATTCCTGAGTTTGAGGAAATCACTGAGGAGATCAAACAGAAGCTTACTGATGGTGCCTTTGGAGAAGTCTTGAGATCTACACAGGTAACTAACATTTTTTTTAATAGGATATTTTAGCTATGATTATTGGTGTTTCTTTTGTTGATTTTCTTATTTGTATGTTGTAGGAAGCCATAGGTTTGCCACCATGGGTTGCTGTGGCTGTTCGTCCAAGGCCTGGTGTGTGGGAGTACCTGAAAGTGAATGTGCACGCTCTTGTTGTCAAGGAGTTGCAACCTGCTGAGTACCTTCACTTCAAGGAAGAACTTGTTGATGGAAGGTGAATAAAAAAGGCTGAGTTTGTGTTAAAGTGGTATACTTGTTTGTTATGTTGCACAAAATTATAAACGTTTCTCTCACTCTTTATTGCAGTCCTAATGACAACTTTGTGCTTGAGTTGGGTTTTTTTTTTTTATAAAATAAGACTGTTTTTTGAAGAAAAAAAATGCAATTTGTGACAGTTTTTTAACTCGCAGAAATTGACAACGTTAAAAAGAAAGTGAAAAATTAATTTTGTGACAGCTTTTAACTGTCACAAATTTTTTGGCGAATTTACCATCATTCACCTAAAAGTCGTCACAAGTTGTTTTTGACATCGGTATTCTTGACCATTGATCTTGACCGTCAAAAATAATTTTGTGGCAAATTTTAGTCGTCAAAAATGATTTTTTTAGCCGTCACAGAATGTCGTTTTTTTTAGTGTAGTTAATATTTTTTTCATTTTTCATCCCTATAAGTTCATTTTTCTAATTTTAGTCCATGTAAATTTGTGTTTTTTCAATTTTAGTCCTTGCAAGTTTTTTTTTTCATTTTTAGTCAATGTAAGTTTGTGTTTTTTAAATTTTAATCTCGTTAAGATTCTAATTTTTTTTATTTATAGCTCTCATAAGTTAGCATTTACAGGAACCAAAATTAAAAAAGACGCAAACTTCAGGGACTAAAAAAAATTAAACTTAGAGGAACTAAAAAAAAAAAACACTAACTTATAAATTACCAGTTTTAGTTCCTAAACATACACCTTTTAACCCGTTTTAGTTTCCACAAATACACTTTTAAATCCATTTTAATCACTACACATTTGAATGACAACGATTAATATCCACAAATACACTTAGTATATGTGTAAGGACTAAAATGAGTAGTGTTTAGCTTTAGCCTGCAAGGACTAGATAAACATGAAAACTGATTAAGTATAGAAAACTAATGAGTAATTAAACCTTGTATTTATTTCTTTTACTAGTGTCTTAACTATGCAGAAAATGTTCTCTATCTGCTTCCTACATTCCCAACTTTTCTTTTATCTAAATCACAAGTATTTTCTACTAGAGACAATCTTGTTTGAGATGAATAGGACTACTATGGATAGCAAAATTTTTCCATTAAATATTTAACACAGTTATATATCTAACACTCGAACCCCAATTTGACGCACCTGGAGGTTGATTTGAGAATTTCTAAGTATTTACTAGTGAAGTATGGATGGACATTCTCAAAAACTATAAGTTCTTGATATTCCTCTGGTATATCTTATATGTATCTTCAATGACTAAATTTGTCACATTTCATGGCGAATAGTAGTACTACTTCTGCGTGATGACATGTTTATTGATTCTTATTTAGGGATTCAATCTAGATATTATCTTGGATGGTGAAGACGGGATATATAATTCAGTGCCTTCCCGTTTCGAATTTTGTCTCAAATTGCTTACCATTCCAAAAGATGATGTAGATGCAACTGAAATGCAGTTGCTTAACATTTTGCTAAAAAATGCAAGAGTTTTAGGGGAGATCAAGATATTCTGTTTTAAAAATTCATCAGCTGATTTGAAGAAGCAAAAGGAGATCAGCAACCAATTGCTACACCTAGGCACAGCAAGTTGTGTCATTAATTTCCAGTCGGATCTTCTTTTGTTTAGTCGTTTTGAACTCTTTATTATTTGTTTGATGAAAGAATCATCATGCAGATGTTCACCTCATCACTTTACTGCAAAATTTGAAGTGGTTGAATGAATTAGCTTCAACTAAGCAAGAAATTTGTGAACTGAATCAATATATATAATCAGAAATGTGCATATTTTATATTATAGGTAACTTTGATGTCGAGCTCATTCCTCAAGATTGCTGTGAGAATTAATATTATATATAGAAACAATCTGCTTTTATATAAATTTTATGTTAATATGTTAGATTTTTTTTACTACTTTAAATTTATTTTATGAACAATGATAATTAAATATAATTCATAGTAACATTTAAAATGATCATTAAGAATATAAAGTTAAAAACATCTCAAAAGTGTTTATATATATATATATATATATATATATATATATATATATACTTTTGATATTTTATGTGAAAATATATCTTTTAAACTATTTTTTTAACAAAAATAAAAGTAATAAAAAGTTTAGTTTATGTTTTATTGTTTTCGACAATTATTAACAAAAGAGCACATGAATAATGAGAAAAATAATAGATGTTCATATTAACCTACCCTACTCCAAACTTAAAGCAATGTTTGTATACAAACATACGAAAAAAAAAAAAAAATTTCAAACTTAATTTACAACCATATTTCCAATCTAACTGTACAATTATTGATCCCTAAAGAAAACAAAAATGTTTTTCATGCTTTGGCTTGTAATGAACTAATAATTTAAACAATAAAAGGTAACCTCAGCTAGGCTCAAAATGGAATAAGCAATAGACAAAGGTGGCCTTTTTGGCTCTGGCTAGAGAAAGAAAACACCATAGTCCATCTCGTGGAAATGCAAAGAATGAGCAAACAAGAATCAATTTCTGAAGAGAAGAAAAGTGTAAATGTCGATCTCGTGGAATTACATTGACTTAACCATTTATATTGCATAAATAAAGTGTTGTGGAAAATATAATATGCCTAGTTAAATAAAATTAGTATTTTTTTTCATTTTTCAAAAAAAAACCCGATACCACCCTCGAAATGTGAACAATTGATTGGACATATCCATCTCCGGAGGAGTATAGTATGGATCCCTCCACATATGAGAATGCTCATATGTTGTCCTTGATGTGTCATCTGCTACCACAAACACGATCATTCTACAAACATAAAAGGGTGAACACAAACAATGACTACAATTCAATAGGGTGGAATAAGTTCTCCCAAAAAATAGGAATCCTGTTAGCTGAAGACCAAGTAAAATTCATAGAGTTGATTTTACTGTATGTCCGTTCAGTTCCAAATGCATAATAACTTGCTGAACTAACCTTCAATTTGCAATTCATGCTGCTCATTTTCCTCCAAAAGTGCAGATTGGTGGCTCTGGCATTCCATGCCCTGTAAATAGAAAGGGTTCCATATATAAGGTTTTAAGATATTCACAATGGGGTCATTCAATTTCACTACAACATCGAGTCTTTCTTTCTTTTTCGAAGGAATTTGTTTGTTGGAAAGATATACAATCAATATATACTAAGTCTCTTCAACAAGTTCCTTATAAAACATTTTTAAATGGATAAATAGTTATTTTCATCTTTTAAAGTATAGAGCGTTGACAAATTCGTGTCAGAAAGATAAAAATTCAATTTTTAGTCTGAAAAGTCAAAAAAGTGTGACATTCAGGAAAGAATTTGTCAGTATTTTACACATTTATGAACGAAAATGATTATTTATCCAAAATATAATTTCATATTCATCTTTCTTATTTTTTTTAATCGTTGCAAGCAAAAAATTACATTAAGATTTTTAAAAAAAATAAGAAAATAAACATAAATTAAAACAAACATAATAATAAACATGTAACTATAAAAGCATATTATCAAGGTATAAACAATCTTACATCATATATGATATTATCTTTTTGTTTTTAGCTTTTGTTAATATTTCACACTTTTGTTGGAATATTATAAATGAAATACCAAATATTTCACTCTAGTAATCTGATGATAGGAATTAGATTCCCTCAATTACTTCACCAATAAAAGGGATCATTGTTAAACTAGAAGAGAATTTCAATTTCTCACTTTTTAGAGGGAAATTCAAATTCCACATTTTTAGTTGTTTAAAATTCTGTTTTAAAATTCCAAAAATTTAAATTCCTCATATAAAAGCATCCAAACAGTGAATTTTAAATTGAAGAATTTTAAATCCCCTAATAAATTACTTTCCCCTATTAAAATTTTCTATCCAACCGGTCGAACCGCAACCCGACAACTAGACCGAGTCGAGTCAGACAATGGATCGGCCATGTTTTCAGTCCGGTGCGACCCGGCCGGGTTCATGGTTGAACCACTGACCCGACGAACCGGACCGGGTCACTATTTAAAAACAAAAACCTCTTCTGGAATGGCGCCCCGTCTTCTCCCTCCACGCACTCGCGGTGTGGTTTTCGTCTGAGGGGTGTAGGGTCTTGTCCATGGTGGCGGTGGTGGCCTGTTCACATCGCAGGGGGTTGGGTGGTGTGGCCTTTGCTTGTTCGCCGGCAGGGGTTGGGGGCTGTTTTGTGTTCGCGGTTGGGGGGGTGTTCGGTGTGTGGGGGTGTTTGGGCAATTTCCATGGGTGGGTGGGGGGTTGGAGCTAATTGATTTTGTTGGTGGAGGGATGTAGGGTGGAGGGGCTACGGGGGGTGGTGGGGTGAGAAAGGGAGGAGCTGCAACCATATTTTCTTTTTTTGGGGGGGAGGGGGGGGCTTGAATGAATGAACGAATGTTTCTAAAGGGGTGGGGGAGCAGTTGCAATTTGCAAGGACCGAGGAGGCGTGGAGTTATTATTGGGGGTGGGGAGTTGTTGCAGTTACAGTCTTTGAGTTCCAAGAATATGAAATTATTTTTTAAAATTTATTTTTCTTTTTTAACCAAGTTTTGAATTTTAATTTAAGTGATTATATTTTTAAGTTTTGAACTTTGTTATTTGTGACTAAGTGTTGTATGTAAATGTAAGTTTTTCTTTCTTTTGTAAACATATAAAATCTGTTTTTAAAATACTCATCAATTGTTAATAATATTAATATAGAATAAAAGCTAATTGAGTATAAGTATGAGTTATTGAGTGAGAATTAACATTCTATAATTTTTTATTGATAATTTTGTTTCTTGAACTTATTTTATTTAGTTTATGTTTGTGATATTTGTTACTTATTTGTTTGAACTTAGATAATGATATTTTTTTTAATATTTTAATATCATTATCTCTGTTATGGAATAATATTAATTTGTAATTATTTTTTAAAATATTTTAAGATATTGTCATGCGGGTCAATCAGTGATCCACCGATTCGACTATTGGTCAAGTCATACGGGTCAATCAATGACTCACCGGTTCGACCACTGACCGAGTCATGCGGATCAATCAGTGACCCACTGGTTCGACCATTGACCCAGTGACCCAGTACCTTGACCGGGTCAATCACTGGTTCGGTTTTTAAAACACTGACCGTATCCAAATCTTGGACAATCACGAGGATGCCATCCATCACCCAAATTAGAAGGATCATCATGTGTCACAAATAGTACACAGCAGGCAACACCTATCAGATTTGGATCATCCATAACAGGAGATGGGTCCATGCTTATTGAACTACTCGCGTTTTGTTTATTGAACCACTTTTGGAATTTGAGTTCCAGGAATAATAATATCCATCTTACCTAAGGAACTAGAGGGTTGCAAGGAATCCTGATACACCAGAAAAATCAGTTATGTATAATTAGTGTACACATAAAAAGCAAGATAGGAAATGGATGGTAGAGTCATTACCTGAATGTTTTGCGTCATCCAAAAAAAAACCATGCTATTACAATGTTCTATCTCACTCAATACGGGGCAATCAAAGATGTATAATTGCGCAGCACTAATGTTTTTATCAACTTTCTCCAAATGTTATGTCTCCCTTGGTTCCTTTACGAGCTGATTGTTAAGTATTTTGGAATAGCCTGAGAGCTCTAACACCTGAAGAGAATTGAGCCCAAAAATGATATTCAGATTAAGGACAAGATTCTTACAAATTTTCAGATTCAACAAAGTAAGCTCTTTTGGAATACTAATGGATGGATCAATCTACTCAATTTTTATTCATCCTTCAAGAGTAAGTTTCTCAAGATTGAGGACGCCTCTTACGTATGGCATCGGATTAAGATTTTTGGAGTGTCTGGGATTTAGAGTTTCCAAATTAGACAAACACTGTAAAAGAAACAAAAGTAAGAAAAATCACTATCAATTAATAGTAGGAAACAAAATTTAGTTAATAATAGTACATAAAGTTAATGACATTATTGTGTGTATTTAAGTTGAAGAAAGTTAAAAAATTTGAGATAACTTACCTTTCTATTTGTTTATTTAAAGACAAAATTGTATAAGAACAATATAATACCTTTGCACCTACCCACAATTGTTTGATATTGCTACAAGGAAGGATCAATTCTACAAGTTGCTCGGGGATGAAAACTTAATGGCAATGACTTGAAAGGATATCTATCCCAAGATAGATATCTCAATTCATTAGAAACATAATTGAGAGTTCCTAAAAAAGTCACATGCTCCAGTATGACCAACTTAAGATGATTCATTTTTGATATAGTATCAACTTTCAATTTTGTTTCCATTGACTATGCTAGATATTGTTTAACAACTATGGCTTCAAAAAAATTCGGCTTCCTAAAACATTGCAAAAAGGAAAGAAAAATGTTAACGAGACTTAATTTTTTGCTTTAAAACCGAAGGGATTGGATCGGATAATTTTTTGCTTTAAAATCGATCCAATCCGGACCACGAACACCCTTACCGCACTCCTCTCAGTTTCTTCACCTCAAAATCGCTGATAGAAATAGATTGCTCCACAAGAATCATTTTTGGCAATGATGCATAACCGGAAACTCATGGGAGTGAGGTATCCCTCACTAGAATGAGGCTACCAATGGAAAACTCACTCCATCTACTGCGGGACTCGGATGGCCATGGCATGCACACGGCGTTGATTGCTACCAGCTATGTTTTGCCAATGCATACGTTGAAACCACAATTATTACGCATCCCTCAGCGTCAAAGGGGTGATGATGTGACACCTCATCTTCATTGTTGTCAATGCTTGCAAAGGTTTGGACAAGGCTAATGTTTGGTCTTCAATGTATCAATGAGAATTGTTCTTGTCAAAATCTCAAAATTTCACGTGTGGGTTAGACGCAGAGGCGGAACTAGGAGGTTAGGGTGGGCGCCACCGCTCCCCCTAAAAAAATTAATATAAAAAATAAAAATGAAAAAAGAGGAAAGAAAAAATATTAAAAATAGGTAAAAGGGGAAAAAATATAAAGAAGACGTAATAAAAAAAAAGAAAAGAAAAAATATTAAAACAATAAAAAGGAAAGAAATCATAAAAGAGGAAAAAATATATAAAAAAGGAAAGAAAATGTAATAAAAATAAAATGGAAAAGAAAGATAACAGAAAAAGAAAAAAAAGGAAAGGAAGATGATAAAACGGAAAAAATAATAATAAAAAGGAAAAGAGTAAAGAGGAAAAGGAAGAGGTATGGACATAAATGAGAAAAAGGAAACACAAATCCCAAGAGAACAGAAGGAGTCAAAAAAGTTGTTTCATTTGGTAAACCAGTGAAAGAGAAGAGTTTCAGGTATCCCCTCATTCCTTTCTTTTTCCCTTTTTTCTCTTTCTTCTTCGTGTTGTTATTCTTCTAAAATAAAATAAACTGCTATTTGTGCCTCTTGTTTTTACACATGCACCCCCTACCATGTTGGGCTAAACCCGTTTTTGTTAAATCTGAAACGAAATAAAAAAAATAAACTACTGTTTCGGTTGCTAATGTTGTGCAATGTGCTGTGTGCATCTCATTCAAAATGTAACAGTGATTTACTTTATGCGATTGTAATTGATACTTGATATTGTTTGTGAATGACACGCAGAAAAATTATGAGGAAGGGTGCTACTACCATTGATGCTTATTTTAAGAGAAAAAATAGTGAGTCTTTGTCATTGTCTACTCCTAATGTTGAATTGTTGAATACCGAGACTCCTTCTTCAAAGTCTCATAGAATTGAAAATAAAGAGGTAGTTAAAGAAGTTGATCTTGCTTTATTGGAAAGAGATCCTGCACTACGCCCTTCAATATGGAAATATCTTATAAATCAACAAGATGGAGTTCGTCGTGCTTATCTTAAATTTGGTCCATTTCAGTGCAAGCTTCAAAATTATCCTTTTTCTGGGCCAGAGAAGAATCGACGTCATTTTTGCTCTTCTTGGTTTGATTTGTTTCCATCTTGGTTAGAGTATTCTCCAAGCAAAGATGCTGCATTTTGTTTGCCTTGTTATTTATTTAGTAAACCATGTGGCAGTGATCGTTTTGGACTTAATACATTTGTTGTTGAGGGATTTAGAAATTGGAAAAAGGTTAATGAAGGAGAAAATTGTGCTTTTCTACGCCATATTGGGAAAAATGTTATCTCAATGCATAAAAATGTTGTGAGTTCATGTAGTGATCTTATGAACCAACCTCAACATATTAAGATATTGGTTGAAAAACTTACTTCTCAGGAGATTACAACTAATCGTTTGAGACTACAAATTTCTATGGATGTGACAAGATGGCTTGCTCTTCAAGGATGTGCTTTTAGAGGTCACGATGAAAGCTTAGATTCACTTAACCGGGGTAATTTTCTCGAGATGGTAAAGTTTTTAGCTTCCTATAACCAAGAAGTTCCAGCAGTTGTTTTAGAAGAAGCTCCTTAAAATACATCATATAATTCCCGTCAAATTCAAAAGGAAATTCTTCATGTTTTATCTGAAAAGGTTAAGAACACAATACGAAGGAGTTTCCAATGCCAAGTTTTGTCTTATTGTTGATGAAGCTAGTGATGTATCTAGAAAAGAGCATATGGCTATTGTTTTAAGATTCGTAGATAAAAATGGTTTTATACGAGAAAGGTTTTTTGGTCTTGTACATGTGGAAGATACAAGTGCTAAGACTTTAAAACATGGAATATCCAACACTCTTCGTCACCATAATCTTGATGTTCAAAATATTCGAGGGCAAGACTATGATGGCGCTAGCAATATGCGAGGTGAATGGAATGGATTGCAAGCTTTAATTTGCGCTGAGTGTCCATATGCTTATTATGTCCATTGCTTAGCTCATCGCCTTCAACTTGCCTTGGTTGCCGCATCTCATGAGGTAAAACATGTTCATCAATTTTTTGAAAAATTAAACTTCATAATTAATATTGTTACTTCTTCTTGTAAACGTAATGATGAGTTAAAGGTTGCCCAAGCAAGTGAAATTGCAAGAATGATTGCTATCAATGAACTCGAATCAGGAGTTGGTCTTAATCAGATTGGTACTTTGCATCGAGCTAGAGCTACTCGTTGGAGTTCTCATTACAATTTAATATGTAGTTTGTTTTAAATGTTTAAAGCTGTATGTGAAGTTCTTGAAAATATTTCCAATGAAGGAAAGACAACATCACATCATGGAGATGCAGATAATGCATACTCATCATTGACATCTTTTGATTTTGTCATCATATTGCATCTTATGAAGGAAATTATAGGTATTACTGAAGTCCTTTGTCAAGTTTTGCAACAAAAGTCTCAAGATATTTCAAATGCTTTACATTTGGTTTCAACTACAAAAGAGTTACTTCAGAAATTAAGAGAGACAGGTTGGGATGCTTTCTTGGTTCATGTTCAATAACTTTGCATAAAACATGACATTGACATTCCAGATATGAGTGCAAAATATGTTAGAAGGAGAGGTCGTGCTAGAAATGAACAAGGTGATTTTTCTACTGAAAAATTTTATAGAGTAAATATCTTTTGTGTTACAATTGATTATCAATTACAAGAATTACAATTGATTAACATGCCTAATTATGCTAAGTTTATGAAAGATTTGTTGTCTAGAAAGCATAAGTGGCAGGAAGGTGATACGGTGGTCCTAACTGAAGAATGCAGTGCAATTATTCAGAAGAAATTCCCTCCAAAGCTTAGAGATCCTGGGAGCTTCAACATCCCAATCACAATAGGCAACATAAACGTTGGCCGTGCATTGTGTGATCTCGGAGCTAGCATCAACTTGATGCCATTGACTGTGTGCAAATCTTTGGGCATCTCTGAAATGAAGCCAACCATGGTGTCTCTCCAATTAGTTGATCGTTCATTAAAAAGACCCAGTGGAGTCATTGAAGATGTTCTTGTCAAAGTTGACAAGTTCATCTTTCCAGAAGATTTCATAGTGTTGGACATGGAAGAGGAGAGTGAGATACCGCTTCTATTGGAGAGGTCATTCTTAGCCACAACTCGTACTTTGATTGATGTGGAGAAAGGGAAGCTAGAGCTTAGAATGGATGATGAGTCAATAATCTTCAATGTTTTTGATGCTATGAAGAATTCATCGGACAAGAATGATTGCTTCAGTATAAATGTTATTGAAGAAGTGGTGTACAGATAAAAGTCTCCTGAGCAAGAATTTGAAGAGATTATGGAGGCTTAAGATGCAACCACAATTGAAGAAGTAAGAGGGGTAACAACGGAGGTGCTAGAGAAAAAAGAAAATGACGTAGTTCTTGGGGCACCAAAGTTTGAATTGAAAGAGCTACCTGGAGCTCTCAAGTATGTGTTCTTGGGAGAGGAAGAGACATACCCTGTCATCATCAACAAGGGATTATCTGGGGTTGAGGAAGCTAAGCTGATAAAGGTGCTCAAGGAGTACAAAACCTCCATTGCGTGGTCCATCTCTGATTTGAAGGGTATCAATCCTTCATTCTGCACTCACAAAATCCTTATGGAAGATAATGTGAAGCCTGTGAGGAAGCCGTAGAGAAGACTCAACCTAATTATGAAAGAGGTGGTCAGGAAAGAGGTAGTGAAGCTTTTAGATGTAGGGATGATCTATCCCATCTGAGACACTGCCTGGGTGAGTCTTGTGCAAACTGTTCCCAAGAAGGGTGGAGTAACTGTAGTCCAGAATGATAACAATGATTTGATACCCACCAGAATCATTACTGGGTGGAGGATGTGTGTGGACTACAGAAGATTGAATGATGCCACCAGAAAGGATCACTTCCCACTGCCTTTCATTGATCAGATGTTAGAAAGATTAGCCGGCCATGCATGCTATTGTTTCCTAGATGAATACTCTGGTTACAACCAAATTCCCGTGGCACCTGAGGACGAAGAGAAGACCGCATTCACACACTACTACAAAAGGGAGATTTTAAGACGGTTATTTAACCCCTTCTAAGACGGTTCTCCACCCGTCTTTGTATTGAGCGACTTAGAAAGTCGAACATACGAAGACGGTTGTCGGACAGTCTTAAATGCTTTTTTTTAAAAAAAAAATTACTTTCTAAGACGGTTATGTGACCAACCGTCTTAGAATGTTTCCATTCTAAGACGACTTTAACCCTTAACCGTCTTAGAAGGTACTTTAAAAAAAAAAACTGAAACAAATTCTAAGACGGTTATTTGTTGTAACCGTCTTAGAATCTACTTTCTAAGACGGCTCCTGCTGTAATCGTCTCAGTATTAGTATGTTTTGCATTTCTAAGACGGTTTTGAAGATAACCGTCTTAGATTCTAGAGTAGGATTTTTTTGAGTATCTTTCTAAGACGGTTAGTAGCTTTAACCGTCTTAGTAGGTGTACATTCTAAGACGGTCACAGCTACAATCGTCTTTGTTTGTTTTTTTTTTTTCGTTTCGTTCTTAGTTTTTATTTTTGATTTTTCAATTCGTAATATGCTTTAATTTTAAAAGTCCAATAAACATCAAGCAGAACAACTTAAGCAATTCAATATGGAAACTAAATGGCTTAAGGACACATATATCAAGCATATGCATTGTATTCTCATAAATCTGTGAAGAGATTATGGGAAGCCAGGAAGGCTCTAGGTTTTAAATAATTATTTTTAGCATATTCATAAAAATGAGAATTGGATGATAAACAAAGTTATCCTACCTAGTACTGGATTTTGAAATAACTTATCTCATCTCCTTTATGATTTTCAGTGCACTGCCAGAGAAGACCGCTACTGTTGGGCATTGGAGCATTAACTGCAAATTTACAACCAACAAATTTGGTCCTTGCTCAAGGTATTCATGCCAGCTTCTTAACTTCTTTTGTGCACGCACCAACCTAGAGTGTATGAAATGGACTTGATATATTTCATGAGAACTTTTAATGGTATGGTTGGATTTATAAAATTAGTGTTTGTAAAAAGTTATTAAAAGGCTTAATTTTTCTAAGTTTGACACTTAGCGTAAATTGAATTTGATCTTGTCCCATTACAATTGTATATCTATTGAATATGCTAATATTTATTGCTAATTTCAGTCCCTGCTATGTAAATTCTCTCTTCTATATAATTGATACATGAACATTCTTTTCTATATAATTTTCCTTTTTATTTTTGTGAACTTTGCCTAACATTCATAAATAGCAGTATGGGCAGTAAATGGTAATATGGTATGCGTATATGATATAACTATAAGAAAACTACTCTTAGATGCTTTATTCATATTTATTTTTATTATACTTATAGTAATTTAAGAATTCATATCTGGATCTGGAAGCATACCATGCATTTATCTAATAGCTAGCGATGCACATTACATTTATTCATTTACATGGGTTTCTAGCTGACTCATTAAATTTTAGTAGTTTTATTCCTTCTCAACTTTGAATCTATAACAAGATGCATATGGGTTGGAGAAGCTTGCAACAGAAGAGTTATGCAAGCATTATAACAAGGATTTTGGAATTGAGTGCCGGATTGGGAGATTCCATAACATATATGGTCCTTATGGAGATAAACAGGTGGAATTTAATTTTTATAAGTACTCTTAGTATAAGTCCTATTCTGGTTAGAAATACCAAGCCTATTCTGGTTAGTATAAACATTGTTGTTATTGCTCACTACTGCAGTGTGTTATTTATTTCTTATCTTGTCTGATATCTCTGCTTGTGAGTACTCAATTATAGTAGGTAATATTGTATCTTTACTTTATGAAGCTCACTATAAATTGTGTTCGAGCAGCCTTAAACGCATCAATACCTTCTTCAAAAGTACCAGGGAACAAGTCCACATGGACGTCGTAACCCTTGAGATCAACGCCACCAGCATGTACTACCTCTACTTCATGTTCTGCTACCCTTCCCTTAAGGGCACCACCATTCAGGGAAGGACCGAGTTGGCAAAACCCTAATGGCTACTTACCTAGCAAAATGGCCCCTCTTATGACCCTATATGGGTTCATGTTATTTGGCCAAACAAAAGCTACTTACTCTTGCTATACTTGTTACATTAGTATTGCAGATTTTGTGCCTGCGGACACTGAATCTATTGGGTAAGTTGGTTGTGTTCATGTCTTGTATGCCTATTTATCCATATTTACTAGCCTTTTTTTTGTCACTACTACCTTTATCATTTTGAAAAGCTTACTTGAGATGACTCAGTCTGTAACTGTCTTTAACTGATTCAGATTAATGAGAAGTTAGTTTCAGTTTTCTCTCAAACTCTAATATATTGGGATTTTAGTCCTTCAATTTGTTTCATATTTTAGGAAAAGGGAATATTTTATTGATTTTTAGTTTCTTGTCATTTCTTTTGCTTTCGTCCTCTGCTTTTGTTCCTTGTTTCAAACATAGTGCCAAGGAGCAATTCCAGGCATGCTAATCCTTACTTCACTCTTATGTAATACATAACTCTGATATGAGAAAATTACTGCTCCTCTCTGTTTTTAAAGGATGCATTATCCCCTTCCTTATATGCTGTTTCCATGGAAAATTTTGTATAAAAGAAAAAGCACTTAATACTGCTTTGTTTTAACAATAACACGATTATCTGTTTCCAAGTTAGACTTTTGGTATATTAGATTTTGGCAATTGTTTTCAACTGTTTTTCATAGTAACAAAAACTTAATTGTACAATTATTGTTCCTGAATTTAATATGGTTCAGTTGTTTTTGCAACCAGAACTTGACAATTGATAGTACAGTTCTAATTCTTATGTTTACCATGTTCATAAAGGTAAAATAAATACTGATTATATATATACATATATGGTCATTTTATTGGGCCAATTGATAAACAAAGATCTTATTAAAGGAGAATGGTCACTAATTGCTTGTGCTTACTATAATAACACTAGCTGCTAGATGATATAGGTCACCAAGAAATAAACTTTTTGATAGTGGCAGTGACTCGTCTAATTCATCTAAAAGATTTGTATTTATAAATTGTCTTTCACAATTTAACTAATATGCTCTCTGTCTATGATCAGAGACTATATGGTTTTGCCATATGCTTTGCTGCTGGATTAACTTGTACGCTATTGGTAAGTTTGACATTATGATTTTTCTCTTTAGATAAGTGAAGCTTATATGCTAGTTCTTCACTTCAGTGTAGAATATTAATCTTAAGCTGCCTTGAATCTTTCTTTAAATATGACCACACCCAATACTACTAGATAGCCCAATGGCTCCTACACTACCAGTGTGGGCTCATGTATGCACCTTATATCCTTGTGAATGTGATTTGTTGATAATGTTTCTATGTCTAGTATGATTATAACCTATGACCAATGAAGTCACAACACAAGGCAGCAACCTTGCTATTGTGATTTTGTTCATCATTAGATTGCATTATTGTGATTTTTTAAAAAACTATCCAACAATTATTGATACTACCAACTAGACATTGATGCCACAAAATTCTTCCTTTAGACACCCGAGGCCGTGATATTATTGTTGATGTGCTACAAACAAACAAACCTTATTCTATGTGGGAGAGTCTAGGCCTCTTGAAAGTCCTAGGAAACTTTGCTTGGCAGTTTTGCTTGGCAATTTTAAACCCTGCAAAATGGAGTCACTGTTAATGCTCTATTTGCCAATTCGATGAATGGTTTTGTAAACAATTTTAGCATGTTTGGGTTAGTCTTTTATATTTCTTATTCAATTCAACAAGAACATGAAGTTGATGCATCTCTTTTAGAAATGGTGGTAGTGCACCACACTCTATATAATTGAGAACCATGACTAAGGACATCTATGTTGCTGCTTGTGCATTTAGTTTTACTTTAGTTTCATGAATCCAAATAAGAAAACAAAAGTACTCTAGACTCTAGTTAGTGGCTACCTTTGTATGAATGAAGTTTTCAACATTGGTTCAGACTTCAGACTATTAGACTCAGAGCTATAGAGAGGTAGCATGTATAGCTTCATTGCTTCACCAATATCCCAATTCCCATACCAATGTAGTGTCCTGTATGTGTGTCTTCAAAGAAGCTAGTGTTTGGAAACTAACTTTTAATGTGATAAACTAGTTTTAGCTTAACTTACTTTAAATGTAATGTCATCGACACTACACTAGCAGTCTATGACAGCTGAGCACTACAGGGTTAAATTTGCATATTATTCAAATTCGAGTGGTGTTGGTGTTTGTTGGGGAGGCTACAGCACTACAAGGTTATTCATCTGCATTGAGGATTGCGCATATGATTGGGTACATGACTGGATTTTCAAAGGGAATGGGATTAGAGTCCACTTTGTTGTTTTCTATTGCTATGCTCTTTTGCTTTGGTATGGAGGCTACTTGGTTCGACACCACTACACCAATGGAGGACTTGCCATTGGCACCATGTTTTTTGTTATGATAGCTGGATTATAAGTATTGGGTGTGCTCACTTACATGACAAGTATTTCTAATTATATATATATATATATATATATATGCTAAGTGTTCTATTTTTATGTTTCTAACATTAGTTTATATGTTGATGATAGTAGCTTGTTATCCGGATTTTTAACTATTGTTATATTTCATGCATTCCACTACTACAAAATATGTTTTTTACGACGCACCTTCTAAGACGGTTCCTAAAAAATCGTCTTAGAATGTTAGGCGGTGACAATTTTGTAAATAATATGCAATATACGACGACAGTTTTATAATAACCGTCTTAGAAGGTGAATGTTCAAAGACGGTTTTATTAAAACCGTCTTAAAATCAAGTATACATAGACGATTTTGTTATAACCGTCTTAAATAAAGTTTTCAGATAATATTATTAAATTATATTCATTGTTGCTCATTTTCATTCTTCCTCGCATTCTTCCTAGCTCTCATTCCTGTCCTCCTCTCGTGCTCACATACGTCACTCTTGCACTCTCACTCTCATGTCGTCGCCGTCGAAGGTCGAATCTTGAAGCTCCCTTTCTCTCCATAATAAGATTTTTCGCCCTCCCCCCCTCTCTCTCTCTCTCTCTCCAGAACTTCCTTGCAGCGCGATTATTGCATCCTCCTCCAATAAGAGGTCGCTGCTAACACAGCGGCAACGTGACGTGTTCTATTGAAGCTCAGATCAGCCATTGCTGCAGCAACCCGCACCTCTCTGCAGTTCCTCCTCTCTGTTTCGGTAACCCTAACCCTGCTTAACCTCACTCCTCAAATTACGAAGGCGACACTCAACATGCTGTAACAAAGCCTCTCAGACCCTGACAACATCTTCCATAGCTGGGATCCCACTCTCGTTAGTCCCTGTACTTGGTTCCACGTCACTTGCAACCAAGACAACCGAGTCACTCGAGTGTGTGCATCCTCTCTCTCTGTTCTGTTCCTTTTTGTGATGCAGCTTTCTTAATTGTTACTGTCTGTTACTTTAATTGATCTCAAATCTTTTAATTAAAACTCCAGGTTAAAAAACTCGCATTATTGCTAGTGCTAGATTAATTGATCTCAATTATGTGAAGACAAACTGGTTTGTTTGACTAAGTTTATTTACCAGAACATAGTTTTTTTTCCTCTTCTGAAATTCCCTATCTTCATGGACGTCTTTACTCAGATTGGAATGAAGACAAAAATATGGCTAATTTATAAATATCGTTATCTTTAATTCCTTACTTCAAAACCTGATATCAAGGACATGTATGTAGTTATAAAAACCATTATCAAGCACTTGTTATATCCAATATTATATGGTGAATACCAAATTCCTTTCATTAGATAAAGTTCTGAGTTAGTGATATACTAGAGACTTGAGAGTTGAGAGGTGTAGACGGGCTTCCGCTAAGTAGATTGGTTATCATCGAACATAATAACCACAATTATCTTCTAACCCTTTTAATTCTTTAAAGCTATCACAATGTCTTTCCTAGTTCACTTTCTTTTGGGAGATTGGGTCCTCAACTACTTTCTTTTCCTTGGAACTTGAAAGCTACTTCTCTATACTAGTAGAAACATGGTGGAAACATTTTTCATTCTTACAAGGATTAGGAATATTACTATAAAAATTAAGATGACTCAACTGATTAGTTGGGAGCCAGGACATGTAGCATATGCCTATAAATTATGAAACCCATTCATTTTCTTAATTTAAAGGGGGGAGGGTGGGATTTCCTATTTGTTTTAGAAATGGAATGTAGATATGAGGCCTATCTTACCAGGCTGCTCACAAAGCATGTCATTAATTTGTAGCTTTTCAGTATGCAGATCTGAATGTTACTTGGGTTGGGTGTAAACCCAGTCCTATGGCTCATCTCGTAAGTCATGACAGCTCAAACCATATAAAGAAAACTTTGAAAGAATTTTCTCCGCCACATGCTGATGGAGGTATGCTTCTTGATTCTATAAATATTTGGTGCTTGTTACTCTATGATTTTCTTAGTTCATGGCCTTGTTAATTCTTGTTGTTTATTTACCAATATATTCATTTTATGGTATGTCATATATGCTTGGTAGTTGAGGACAGATGATTTGGTATGCCTAGGCTTGAGATCATAGAACTGATAATAAGTTCAAGTGTGATTGAGAAATTTGTGCATCAAATAGATCTGATGAAAAGCAGGTACAGAGTAAATTGCATTACCTTGAATAAAACATAATAATATAAAAAGATATTACCTTACTCATCTAATATTTAAACTAATTATTTGGACATTCAGCAAAGTAGGGGCTTTTGGGTTTTCATCATATTCCACTGCCGAGGAAGTTACTCATGGAATCGATGGAACTGGTCTCACTGCTATTGTTACAGGTCACTTATATATATATATATATATATACACGTCACCTATTCAACCCATATTATAACCCAATTTGACCAACAAAAATAGAGTTGAGTTTCAAACTTTATTAATTAGTATTTGAGATAAGTTTACAAAGTTTTTAATTACTTTAATTAATTTATGACTTTATTATAAAAGTTATTTACTTTAATCCTCTTCTATATAAAAGTTATTTCTGTAGGCAACATGAAGTGTTTATTTATTTAATTTTTTGTCCTATTTGTGACTTTTTTGTAGGCTACGTGATCTTCACTCCTATTCCTCCTTGCCTGTATTGTGACAAATTCAGTAGGTGTCATGTACAAGGCAAGAGATTACCCAGAGCATAATTTTATTTTTTGTCATGAGGTCAATTCATTTTAATAATGAAACTTTTTCAATATTTTAACCAAATCAATATAAAAGGAAGGACAACAAAATTATTTATTTGTAAATGCAATCATTTATTTATAGTCATTATATAATAATAGATTATTAAAATAAAAATATAATTATTTCTATTATAAATACTATAAAAATGAAAATGATATATTTTTTAAAAGAAAAAAATAATATCATTATCTTGGCAAGTTCACACGTGTTTTTAAAGCAGGACCTCCAAAATTTGAACTTCAAATCGGTCACAGGTATGTTTATATGTGTGTTTGAGTTGCAGTTACTATATTATATATATATATATATATATATATATATATATATATATAAGTGTCAATGCCGGTGATTTCACTATTCCATCTTCCTTACCTAATCATTAACTATTGATATATGTGTGCTTTATTTGTGTTTACGTAGACAGGACCTATGTGGAACAATTTTGCACAGCCTTCCTGTGTTTCATGCTTGCTTTAATTACTTCTGGTTCTGGAGATTACAAGATATGCTTACTCAAATCTTGTGTGTTCTCATGTTTTAAGTATATTTACTTGTGTGCACAAATTTCTTTAACTGGAGCAGAGTTATTTGATTTGTGGTTGAGTAAATCTCTTTGGCAATAACAAAGTAGCTTTGGAGTTATCACCACCAAAATAAACATCTGCGTTAAAGGTCAGTTCAGATTATCAAAAAGAAATTCCAATTATGATTAGACACCACCACCAAAATCTTTTAAGAAATTACATCTAAGTTTTGTCCTTGTAGTAATGTTAAGAAATTTGTGCCTCTTTTATAAGATACGCATTTACATTCTTGCTCCTCAGCATATTCGTCAAGCTGCATCAAAATTGCAGTCCAGGTTGTCCGGTAAAGTGGTTCCTCTGACAGAAGGCTTCAAATCTATGTACTCTTAAGTGTTCCTTCATTTGTCATATGATCATAATCATCATTAAAGGCATAATATCTCTTCATATATATTTTTGTTGGCCTTTCTTTTTAGGGATGATAGTTGCAAAACTTGTGTGAACTCAATCAAGTATAGACTTTGTCTGGTTAACCAGTGGGGCATAGTTGTTGAAGTTTCCTCTTAACTCCCTCCTTATCCCGTTTGTTGAGTAATGTGTTGTCCAAGTGTTTAATTAACGGAGATATTTTAAAAATGTTTACTGGAATACTGAGTGAATTATTGTGACTCTTTATATTTTTAACTGTTAAGAGCAGGATAAGTTTTGATTTTGCAATATTGTTTGTTCTAACTGTCGAACACACTGATTTTGGGGTAGTTGTCTTTTCCTCAGAGCTTTCCTTAATTCATTAAGCAGCTACTAAGGGAAACAGTACGCTTCATCTCTTGAATCTACGAATATATGATGTCTTTGTGAAGTTGTTGTACAGGTGAGATTGAGTTCAAGTATATTTGGGTATATTTTGAACATTGTTTGATGAGTTCACCTCCTGGCTCCTGCACATGACTGTTACGGGTAACGTCATATCGGGTTATTCATATCAATAATTGTTGATATAATTATGTTATTACTACTTCTATTAGTAACATTGACATAAGTCAATACTTGTGATTTTGGACTAAGCTAATATTTTGGTCTTGCATGAGTCACTGTACAAGTAATATTGGATAAATAATTATTTTAGTCCTAACATCCATGTGAGTTCACTTAACTTCATTAATTTCTTCTTCATTCCCTGCAGCTGCTTTTTCTTGTCAGGATCACAAACAAGATCAGGTGTCTCAATTCAAAGTGGTGAACTGGCTACTCTGCAGGTTTAGAAAATATTTGGCACAGAAGCCAGGTTGGACTAGGTGTGTATTTGTTGATTTGTTCAGTTTCCTTGTCATTTGTTTCAGCTTCGTGGTCATCTGTTTTAGCTGAAATCAATTCTCGCCTTAGAAACGTTGTTGGTAATATGCAAGGAGATAACACAGTTCCATCAGGTAATTACCAATTTATTGTTTCATTATTAGTCTTGATACATAGCATTTAATTTCAAAACACTTTTTTTTGTATCCGTTCAGGTCAAATGGAATCAAACAGCAGGGACTTGTCTTCTGGATCTGAATCAAGACCTCACTACTGGAAATATAGCATGCAACATCGGTTAATTTTGACCTTCAACATCGGTTCCGAACCGATGTTGTATCAGGCAACGTTGAAAGTCTGGAAGTTAACATCGATTTTCAAAACCGATGTTAAGAAATTCTGACAACATCGGTTTTTATTGAAAACCGATGTGGATCTGTAACAATTAAAAAAATAAAAAATGTAACAGTTAATACTACAACATCAGTTTTTGTAAGAAAACCGATGTTAAATTATCATACAACATCGGTTCTCAGTTAAACCCGATGTTGATTATGGATAACAACATCGGTTTTCTTTCGAAAACGGATGTTGTTTCGTCACAACAACATTGGTTTTCTTGTGAAAACCGATGTTATTTTACATAATCAACATTGGTCATGGAAATAAAACAGATGTTGATTTATATGTTAACATCGGTTTTTGTTACAACCGATGTTATTATTTTAATTTTTTTAAAAAAATATTTTTTCTGTTTTTTTAATTTTAGCAGTTCTTCAACCTGAAAATTTAAAAATTCAGATCCAGCCAATTCATAATTTATGATATTCCAATAACAAATCCAATGTAATTATTGTCAATCTACATAAAGGAATATGCTAAGCATTAATATACAATTGTTTTGAAAATCCAATAAACCACCTAAGCTACTAATACATCTTCTCTAATTTTAAGAAAAAATTTCGTCCATTGGAGTCTGATCGCCTTCAAAGTGTCGGCTTCCAATGGTCTTTGATCATTGAAAAACTACATGACATAAGAAAACATTTAATAAGTACAAAACAAAAACAAGTAAACAAAAATAATTTGTTTTCACTTAAACAACTAATTAATTACCATTTCCCAGCTATCTGTGAAGCCTCCTTGGACTATTGTCTGCATCCAATGCATGACAAAATACCCACACTCAGTGTTTCCTGTTTGCTTATTACACTAAGTTGAAAAACACA
>PYAF01002985.1:390236-406319 GCA_007407185.1 Glycine tomentella | reverse complement strand
GAATTTGTCTTTCTGGGCTGTTTCCCACGCCCCAGGCGTGGACTCCCACGCCTCAGGCGTGGAACTTCAGAAAACTCATAAATCAGTTTATTTCATCTTTTCTAAAGCCTTTCTCTTAGGGATTCTCAAGTATCACTATAAACCTTTATCCTAGGCTTAACCTAAGCTTAATTACATGCTTAAAACACCGAGCATTACACTTATAAGGCTTAGGATTTGGATATTGTGTCATGTAGGCTTGTGTCTTGGCAACTGGAGAAATATATATATATATATATATATATATATATATTATGTATTAGTTAGAAACTGAAATCATTTAGATTTAGAATTTGGTTGTTTTATTACGTACACTGGTTGATCATATGCCTCCTTAGATGTTGGTATATATAGTTTTATGTGTCCCTTTGACTTTTTGCTATCCCATATTCCCATTCCCCAGGCAGGCATTAACAGGTTGATGTAGCCTAGCCATGCTGCTGCTTAAAACTGAATTTTTTCATTATGCTTTCAAAATTAGATGTTAATTTGCAGCAATTTTAAAACTTTCATTTGACAAGCTAATTTTGAAATAAATGCAAGGCTGTATTAAATTTAATGTGTGGGGATGTTATATATAAATTAACAAAAATTTTAGGGGCCATTTTGTTTGACAAAATGTTGTCCATTTTCATTTTGTTTTCACTTTTGATTACAAAACTCAGATTTGGATTAGTGAACCCATTTAGGGAATATAATTCAAGCATTAGGTAATAATGAGAATTATTGGTGAACCCATTTGTTCCTAACGTCACTTAATAATTCTTTGCTGCATCTAGAATGACATTGGCTAATTTTAGTTTGTAATTCTGTTTCTATTAGTTTTCTCTGATGCTCACTAACATTTTACTCTTTCTATGTATTAAGATATTACTGAAAAGATAATGCTCTGTATCCTACTTGCTTAGTTGTGCTTTCGTCCTATGTAAATGAAACCTCATATGTAATTCTATTCACTAGGATCTTATATAGGAACTAGAAAGCTTTTGTTAATTAGAATATTAATGTAATAAATTAGATTAGATATTGATACATTAAAAATTTTGAAATATTTAAAAATTGAAAAATAAATTGAAAAAAATTAAATAAATTTAAACTAAGACAGTTATTTGGAAAAATCGTCTTAGTTTAAATTTATTTGATTTTTTTTAAAAAAAAAAACCTTTAACTAAGACGGTTCCCTGAAGAACCGTCTTAGAAATAAATTTTGTTTTTTAAAAAAAACATCTTCTAAGATTAGAAAGTGAAAGATACAAAGACAGTCATATAACCGTCTTAGAAAGTTATGACTTTCAACAACGCCCAATACAAAGACGTTTGTACAACTGTCTTAGAAAGGCCTAAACAACCGACGTAGAATGTGCGCTTTGTAGTAGTGTTCATTGTCATATTTATTTATTTATTATTATTAAACCATAAAATTTATGAAGCCGTTTTGGTTTTAATTAAATAAATACTCCTAACTCTATCACTATATGTATCATTATAAGGAGTGTGATATAAAAAAATCCCAAGTGCACTATTTTTTTGTGATTTTTATCCATTTAAAAAAAACAAAAAATAATACATACAAAAATGGTTTTTAGGCAAAACCGTCTTTGTATGTATTATTTTTTGTTTGTTTTAAATGCATACAAAGACGATTTTTAAACAAAACTGTCTTTGTATTTCCACATACAAAGACGATTTTGCCTAAAAACCGTCTTTGTATGTTTTGTTTTTTGTTTTTTTTTTTATTTTTTTAAAAAGGATACAAAGATGATTTTTAGGCAAAACCATCTTTGTATGTTTTGTTTTTTGTTTTTTTTTTATTTTTTTAAAAAGGATACAAAGATGGTTTTTAGGCAAAGACGGTTTTGCCTAAAAATCATCTTTGTATGTACTAATTTTTTTTTAAATAGATACAAAGACGGTTTTGCCTAAAAACCGTCTATGTATGTTTTGTTTTTTTCTTTTTTTTTTTTACGTTCTTAAAAAGTATACCAAGACGGCTTTTAGGTAAAACTGTCTTTGTATGTATTGTTTGTTGTTTTTTTTTTAAAAAAAAAGATACGAAGATGATTTTTAAGGCAAAACATACAAAGACGATTTTTCCCTAAAAATTGTCTTCGTAGGTCTTCAAAAAAAAATCAACGATGACAGTTTTTTGAACCGTCGTCGAAAGTGTTGATTTTCAATGACACGCGCAAAACGACAGTTATACAACCGTCTTCGTATGCGGTTTAAAATCGTCGTCAAATGCATCGCCTATAGTAGTGACATAAGCTACAAGACAAAAATACAAGAGGAATATTCTTGGGATACAATATGCAAACAAAAGGTTATAGAGTCTACAACTTAAAAAAAAAAACAAACTCATCATTGGTTGAAATGTTGAGGTTGATGAAAATGCTTCTTGGAATTTGGAAGTAGAAAAAGTTCAAGAAGTAGCAGAAGAAGCATGTATGCTTTCGTCACCTCTACAACAAGATTCTTCACCATAGCCTACTCCAAGACTAGTAAAATCGTTGGTGGACATATATGAAATTTGCAACATAGCTATACTTGAGCCTAAATACTATGAAGAAACTTCAAAGAAACTAAGCAAAAGTAAATCTAGCTCAAGCACTACAAGACCGAAGAACGAGTATTTTCGAAAGAATTATCAAGAACAAAGTTCAAGTCATCATAGACCAAATTTGGAGTTAGTGAAATTTGTATCAAGTAGGAGTGTTAAAATATGATACAAATTTCTAGAATAGAAAAGAAGGTCCTAGAAACTCATGATTTATCTAGAAGTTAAATATATTAGAAAAGTATAAGAGTATTGTTAAGAACAATCTAGAAGGATTTAGAACTTAAGTAGACAATAATATTCTAGACTATTATATAAAATCTAGAAAAGTCTATCTATAGAAGGATGATGTCATCAACCTTACTTGCTTATAAATAAGGTTACAGCACCTTAATGTAATGAGTTTGAGAAATCAATATAAACTCCTCATTTCATTATCTAATGGTTATCCAGCCACTAAGTCATCTAATATTTCTAATTAATATTTTTTAACTACACCTGGATCCTAACCCAACTATCAATTATCATCCAACAAGTAACACCTTTCTATTTCCCTAAAATACTAACAAGAATGAACTGAAAAGCTATACAATCTTATAAACAAAAGATATATACAACAATAAATATAATAACCATGACAATAATTTTTATAGCATAGGCTATAATCATAATAATTTCATGCCGCTATGATGACCACAATCGCGACCTCTACTGCAAAAACTATAATTTTTCACCAAAAGCGGAATATAATCTTTAAAAATATCACTCTAAGTAGTTAGAAAAGGTTATGGCTAGGTTCGAACCATCGTCCACCAAAAGAAGAAAGACTTTGAACAAGCACGGGTCAATGCATAAACTTCACACGATTAGGAGTCACGTATTGGTGCTTGACCCTACCTGCTATTTTAACTTTCCACTCGTGCAGAAATTTTGTTGTGTCATTCTATCAAGTGTTATGGTCAAGGAAAATTCTCAGAAATTTCCAGTGAAATGGACTGAAATTTCTTAAACTTGATTGTGAAAGAGCAAAATGGGAGGCTTCCTAGAAACAACACCTAAATGGTAGGTAAAGCATTCCACAAAAGATGACAATAGATACACACAAACTAAAATATATTAATTTATAAAATGATTAATGTTACTATTACCCCATAACTTGTCATCAATTTTTGTTTGAAGAATTTTGTAATATATTGGTTATTGTTGGTGATTATTTAATAATTAAATATTAAATACATATACATATTATTATAGCGCCCATTTTTATATATAATAACAATAAAATTTACAAGTATACTACTTTTATTTAAATTGGAGGACACATAAGCATACCTAAAATCTCCGATCCTTTCCTCTATTTCTTCTTTCATCAGTACTTTTTATTATGTTTTGCTTTGATTTATGTACCACGTTTAATAACGAATAGAAAGTACATGATGGTATATTACAAATGAAAATATCACAGCCAGACTTTTCCTTTTTTTTTAAACAAGTATGACAATTTATGAGTGACAGTAACATTAATATATAAAATAATATAATTTATATTTGTGTGTGCAAGTATATATTAATTCATTGTCATCTTGTAGAAAGTTTTACCTAGCTGTCATTATATGCCTTGTTCTAATCACATGCAGTATTATATGGTCCCTATGACTTGACTCCTATACCTTAGAACAAGTCTTTCAATTATTTACATTGTTGCCCAGCAACAGCAGACAGCGTTTTAAATTTTAACTATCTACGCACTTTGTCGTCCCACTGCTAGCTTGAGAATACTATTCAATTATCTTCAAGAAGCAGGCTTAGTTTTCAGCGTCTGCAATGGCTTGCATAAGAATCCAAAGAAGCTCTTCATCACACACGAAGAATTTTGATGTGTTTGTGAGCTTTAGAGGTCTGGATACTCGTAATAGTTTCACTGATCATCTTTTTGCTGCTCTTCAAAGGAAAGGCATTGTTGCCTTAAGGGATAACCAAAATATCACGAAAGGGGAACTCTTGGAGCCAGAGCTCTTGCAGGCAATCGAAGGATCACATGTTTTCATTGTTGTCTTCTCAAATAACTATGCATCATCCACATGGTGCATGAGAGAGCTGACAAAGATTTTTGATAGGGTTGAAGAAACAGGGCGAAGTGTGCTCCCTATTTTCTATGTCACTCCTTCGGAGGTCCGCAAACAAAGTGGAAAGTTTGGAAAAGCTTTTGCTGAACACGAAGAAAGGTTCAAAGATGATTTGGAAATGGTAAAAAAATGGAGGGAAGCTCTCGAAGCAATTGGCAATCGTAGTGGTTGGGATGTACAACATAAGTAAGTACTTAGCCATATTTTTTATATTATATATCTGATTTTGTTTTTGAAAGTCTCTTAACACTTAGTGAGGAATGATGATTGTGTTTTTGCTCTGATTTGGTGTTTTAGGCCACAACATGAAGAAATTGAAAAAATTGTTGAAGAGGTAATGAGCCTATTGAGTCATAATCAAATTTTGAGTTTTAAGGGTGATTTAGTTGATATGGACTCCCGTGTGAAACAATTGGAAGAGCTTGTAGATTTGAGCGCAAATGATGTACAACGTTGTTCGCGTTGTGGGAATTTGGGGGATGAGTGGAGTAGGAAAGACAACACTTGTTACTGCTTTGTTTGCTAAAATCTCTCCTCAATATGATGCTTGTTATTTCATTGATGATTTAAACAAAATTTGTGGGGATTTTGGAGCAACAAGTGCACAAAAACAACTTCTTTGCCAAGCTCTAAATCAAGGAAATATGGAGATACACAATCTTTCGCATGGAACCATGTTGATAAGAACTAGGTTATGTCACTTAAAGACACTTATTGTTCTTGATAATGTTGATCAGGTTGAACAATTAGAGAATTTGGCTTTGCATCGTGAATATCTAGGTGCAGGAAGTAGAATCATCATAATCTCTAAAAATATGCATATCTTAAGAAATTATGAAGTAGATGAAATTTACAATGTTTAACTCCTTAATAAGGATACGGCTCTTCAGTTACTTTGCAAAAAAGCTTTCAAATCTGATGGTATTGTGAAGGGGTATGAAGAGGTAACATATGATGTATTGAATTATGTTAATGGCCTTCCTCTAGCAATCAAAGTATTGGGCTCATTTTTGTTTGATCGAGATGTTTTTGAGTGGAGAAGCGCATTAACCAGAATGAAAGAAATTCCAAGCAAAGATATCATGGATGTGTTGCGAATAAGTTTTGATGGAGTGGAGGCAATGGAAAAAGAAATATTTCTAGATATTGCTTGTTTATTTTCAAGTGGTCAATATTGGGATCAACGTTGGGGGCATGTATCTATTATGGAAATTCTAGACTATCGGGGATTTTATCCCAAAATTGGTATGAAAGTTCTTGTTGCAAAATCACTCATAAGTTATCATAGGAATAAAATTCATATCCATGATTTGTTGAAAGAGTTGGGCAAGAGTATTGTCCGAGAAAAAGCACCCAAGGAACCTAGAAAGTGGAGCAGGTTATGGGGGCAAAAGAATCGAAATCGTGTTTTTTTACAAAATATTTACCGATAAGGGGCTGTTTCAAAAATATTTACAGAAATGGGACTGTGTGACATGAACTATTTACAAAACTGGGGCTGTGTAACATGCCTGGATTAGGCATGTTACAACACGCCTAGATTGGGCATGTTGTAACATGCCTAATCCAGGCATGTTACAGCAACCCCAATTCTATAAATAAGCCCCCCCAGTTCCTTCATATATTGGCTTCCAGTGTTCTCTGCCTCTGCTAAACTGCCATCATTCTGGTGTTTTTTCATTTTTTCATAGATTTTTGAAGGTGTTGTCAGTGACGAGAAACATGAGTTCAGGTGGTAATTCTATTCGCGTTGTCTTATATTGGAATGAAAGAAAATATCAAGGCCAACATGGTGTGATTTTTGAAGGGGAAACACGAGGAACCTCTATGCGATGTACGTCAACCCTGAGTGAATTGCATGAAAAGATACGGCAAAAATTATGTCTGAATATCAACCGGTCAATCACTTTACTGACTGGGAGATTATGGCAACACGAGAAGTTCATGGGGTTTCAAATAATGGATGATGAAGACGTGGGGTTGGTACTAGAAGAATTTTGCAACCAGGGAAGGAAAGATTTTTTGGAGTTGTACGTGGATATTACAGAAGTTGAGGATGTTGCTTTACCCATCCAGGCAGTTCCACCGGTCAGCTCTATTTCGTCGTCAGGTTCTTGACCGAAAACGTCCTCAATCACCTCCGTCCAATCGGACAAAGTCACTCCGGTGACGACATTGCCAGCCGTGGGCAATCCCAAAATACCAGCCACATCTTGTAGCGTGATAGTCATCTTGCCATGTGGCATGTGGAACGTATGGGTCTCTAGCCTCCATCGCTCAACCAGAGCACTAATCAGGGCAGCATCAATCTAAAACAATATCATTAATCAATTGACAACTATAATTATGGTTAAATCAAATTTGATTACTAGTATGATGTGTTCCATACCTGAATATGTCGCATGCGTACGACATGAAGAAAGCCAGCGTCCTGCAGCATATCAGAAACGACTTGAGGAATGTCGTCATATGCTAGTCCCCCGACGCCTTGCCACGTCAAGTCTTTAGTAGTCGTATTGTTCCCTCGTTCCACACAGATTGTGAAACATGGGTGCGCTGCGTACGCCTAAGCAGAGCGCCCCATCTGTACTGGGTAGGAACCACATAAGATGTCCGATCCATCGGCTCAGCCTCATGATCGGATGCAGAGTGCGACGAATCAGATCTAGATAAATCGGCCATGTTATCAGTAACTTCATACACCAAAAATAAAAACCCATGTTAACAATTATTTAAAATTCACAAATCATTAAAACAACAAATTTCTAAACACTAGACCCCATTCGGCCTACAACCATAAACCCTAATGACCGCACCCCGAACCCTGAACCAAACCCTAATCCATGCAACCAGAACCATGACACCAACCCTAAACTCAACCCTGGACTAAACGTCACATACGTGGCCAACCAAACACTAAACCCTAAACCCTATACCCTAAACCATACAAGGCCAACCAAACCATAAACCGCACACCATCGTCACATGACCATGAAACCCAACAATACCCAACCCTAATCCAAACGTCAAGTAACCATGCCCACCAAACCCTAAACCATTAACCACAATCGAATATCACATCATCAAACCATAAACACTACCTAACCATGCCCAGCAAACCCTAAATTTTAAATTCTAATCATTTTAGCCAAAAGTACAGTACCAAACACCTAAAGAATTTTCTATCCACCTAAATTTATGTCACTAACAAATTAACATCATCCTAACATTTTTCTAATAAATAAATCTTAAAGCCTAAACTAAAACAATTATCAAGTAACCTAACATCTATGGTGCTAAAAAATAAGTACATGCATCATTAACAATATAAATAACTAATTAAGAACAACATCACTAAAAGGTAGAGCAGAGCGCTTACTTGTTCGCAAGATTTTTTCTGAACAACTTCGAAATTCAGTAGAGCTTCGCTGCACAGAATATCCACCGAAAACTCTAGAGAGAAGGCAGAGCACTTCTAGAGAGATAGTGGAAAGTGAGGAAATGGTTGGGGGGGGGGCTTATTTATAGAATTGGGGTTGTTATAACATGCCTGGATTAGGCATGTTACAACATCTATGCGTGTTGTAACATGCCTAATCCAGGCATGTTATAACAAGCCCAATCTAGGCGTGTTATAACATGCCTAATCCAGGCATGTTACACAGCCCCATTTCTGTAAATATTTGTGAAACAACCCCTTATCGGTAAATATTTTGTAAAAAAACACCATTTCGGTTCTTTTGCCAAGTTATGGGACTACAAGGATCTCCAAAAAGTTATGATAGAAAATAAGGTAAAATATGTTTGAATAAAAAAATTAGGCTGTCACTTTTCAAAAATATATACATTATTATAAAAATCTAACATGTTTTTTCTTTTTTCTTTTTTTACAATGCTTTAGGAAGCCAAAAATCTTGAAGCGATATGTATTGGAAAATATGAACAAGAGTTTTCACAACAAATAATGAGGGTAGATGCTCTATCAAAAATGGTTCATCTTAAGTTACTCCTGCTTAAGAATGTGAATTTTTCAGGAATCCTCAATTATCTTTCTAATGAATTGACATATTTACATTGGGATCACTATCCTTTCATGTCTTTGCCATCAAGTTTTCATCCAGATCAACTTGTTAAATTGGTTATGCCTTATAGCAATATCACACAATTATGGGAAGACACAAAGGTACTATATATTGTCCATATTCAACTTTCTTTATCTTTAAATCAACAAATAGAAAAGATACTTTATCTCATCTCATTATTTTAAACTTCTTTAACACAATCAAAGAAACACGAAAAATTTAAAATGTTATTAATTTTGTATCCTACTATTGACAAATTAAAAAGGACAACAGATTATCTTTCTTTTTTAAAATTAAAATTAAAAATGAACGGATATAGTAACTTCCATACTTTGGTTTCTTTTGCAGTATCTGCCTAATTTGAAATATCTAGATCTCAGACACTCCAAAAATCTTATTGAGATGCCAGACTTAAGTGGAGTCCCACATCTTACACATCTCGATCTCGAAGGATGTTCAAAAATTGTTCGCATCGATCCATCAATTGGTATTCTAAGAGAGCTTTATTATTTGAATTTGAAGAATTGTAAAAATCTTTTCATTAATCTGAATATCATTTTTGGGCTTAGTTCTCTTAAGGTGCTTAATCTCTCAGGCTGTTCAAAATTACTTAATAGTAGGCTGTTACAGGAACCTATTAACATCCAACTATTATTAGCATCCTCTGTATACGAAACGCTAATGCTGCCTTTCTATTTTTTCTCCTCTTGGAAACAAGAAGATTCACTTGGTTTGTTGGTTCCTTACTTATCTCGTTTCCCATGTTTGTTGCATCTTGATCTGAGCTTCTGCAATATACTTCAAATCCCTGATGCTATTGGGAACTTGCATTCTTTAGTAGACTTAAATTTGGGGGAAACAAATTTGTGACACTACCTACTACCATCAAGAAACTTCCCAAACTTCAAAGTCTAAACTTGGAGCACTGCAAGCAACTGAAATATTTGCCTGAGCTTCCAACACCCAAAAAGAGAAAAAATGACACATATTACGGGGGATTAAACACTTTTAATTGTCCCAATTTGAGTGAAATGGAACTTATTTATCGCATGGTTTTTTCTTGGATGATACAAATCTCTAAGGTAAAGACTCTCTTCCTTTCTTTATATTACTTTTTCTACGTCTACCTGTAACGTACTTTTGTGGTATCAGGTATACTGGCAATCCTCTCTTTCCTTTGAGGAGCTTCACATTGTTATTCCTGGAACTGAAATTCCAAGGTGGTTCAGTAACAAAATGAGGGTGATTCAATAAGCATGGATCCGTCTCCTGTTATGGAAGACCCAAATTGGATAGGTGTTTCCTGTTGTGCATTATTAGTGGCACATCATGATCCGTCTAATATTGGTAATAGATGGAGTCATCATGATTTTGGAAGTATTGGATACAGTTTTGAAAATAAACAGGTTTTGTATAATACACATTACTTACTTCCAATACATTTGACGAATGATCTGGTCACAGGTGAATTAGATCACTTGTTTATTTTGTTTGCCCCTCGGGAAAAATTCCTTCTTTTTCCAACAACAGACGAAACTGATATGCATGGTCTTGATACAAGGGGATTCACAACTTCACTATATGACCACCCAAAAGGTTTCCGGTTGGAGGTGAAAAGTTGTGGGTATCGTTGGGTATTTAAGGAAGATCTTTAACAATTAAACTCAAACATGATGTTCAGAGGAAATTCTTCATCTAGGATGCGCAAGCTTTTATCAAGTGATTAACAACGCTAATTGAGCTCATTCACCCAAAGCTAGTAGCTTCTTTTCAACCACAGTTCCATCAAAGAAATTCTAATCCATTTGAAGTAAGATTTAACTCATAAAGGCACAATTATTATTATTAATTTTATATTCATTTATATATACTCTCTTTTTTTGTTTTTCAATTGATGATGTTGCGCTGATTTTAGTCTTTGTAACTTAGATTCTAAGACGGTTATTGAGGCAACCGCCTTAGAACGGTAGCCATTTAAAGACGCCCTCTGAATGAATCGTCTTTGTTTGCTTTTTTATTTTTTACTTTTTAAATTTTTAACCTTCTAAGACGGTTATTACGGTAACCGTCTTAGAATGTAAGGTTCTTAAGACAGTCTTCTCTTTTAACCGTCTTAGGATATCAATTTGTATTTTATTTTTACCCATTCTAAGACGGTTCTCTTGTTGACCGTCCTAGAAAGTTACGTTTTCTAAAACGGTTTCTTCATTAACCGTCTTAAAATTGTTTGTTTATTTATTTATTTTTATTGAAGCTAATATGAAAGGATACAATGGGTTTGTATTTCAATTTGGCAAAATATGAATGGATTAAAAAATAACACTATATGAAAAATATCCATACCCAGATGTTGTGTTCCTAATTCCTTTTAAAACAAGAAAAAATTAAAACAACACTATATCAAGAAGAACTAATTATCTAATGATTCATCCATAAAATAATTGTCCGAACAAAATTTTATGAAATTATCTAATATAAATGTGTATTGAAACGGAACATTTAACGGAACAAATGAGAGACATTGAAGGATATATGAAGAACCTCCCTTCTTCTGTTTTGAAGCACTTCCATGACTCTCATTTTTCCGCTTGGCTTCTTGGCGCTCCCGCTTCACTCCTTTTGCTTTGTAAGGTAAAGAAGTTTCTCCAACCTAAACAATCACATTGTTGTTAGGAAATATAATCTTCAGGTAACTAATAAATAACCATTAACCATTGCTAAGAACAAATTTGAGATAGAATACAAAAAATCTGTCCACTGTTCAAATATCAAAGTCAAGGCAAAATACATAGATTTAAATACAATATTTGTATGACATAGGGTTGGTCCCCCAACACCTTTCTAAACTAGAAGGTTATGTGCATAAGATACACTGAACCAGAACAACACATCAATTCAAAATAATAAAAACCTACATTTATTGTGAATGAAGATATTGACACAACCACCTAAACTAGCAATTTCAGAAATAGTTCAAATCCTTGACGCTAACTAGATAATTCGAGGATCTAATATAGGCCCCAATTTTATTTTTGGCACAAATCATGACAAATTGCCCCATACTTCATATGATGCACATGCAAAACATAAAAATACCTAGATTTTTAGAAAATAGATCATAACCCGTTTAATCACAATAGAGAATACAAAACAAATTGTGTGTCTGCAGAGTTTTCTATTCTCTTTAGCAAATAGAAATGATTATTGCTTAGGTATTTGGCATTATGTTTCAAATGTAAAATAATGGTTATGTATAGATTTGTAACTTTTTCAGAGAATAGATCAATAGTAGTTTAATCTTGTGGACAGACAACGAAGAAGCATAAATTCAGAGGACAGTGTTGCTGGTGGGGCAAGACCATCATCATTTCTGAATTATTCAACCCATGTTCTGTTTCTCTGTCAATGACAATCATGAAGCAGAATTGATTCTAAGCAAATCTACATTTTTCAACCAAAAAAAAAGACAAATGTACCTTGCCATTCATGTCTTTGAGTGCTGCACTTGCAGCCTCCTCTGTGGTGTATTCAACAAATGCATAATCGTTCGACCTTTTTTGAAATTTTGTCCATAATAACTTGAACTGCTAAGAATAACCATTCAAATCCTAATTCCAAAGAGGAAACTTCATACATGTATCATATATAAACTAGAAAATATTAGAGCTTCTAATGACATGTCCAGTATGAATGTTACTGTAATTGACAGCTATAAAACAAGGAACAAAATAATATTGATGACTTGGTACTAGTTATACTTTGGCAGAAATAGGAAAGTAAAACAAGTACCATCTTAACCAACTGATAACTGATTTCCATGTATGACACACTTTAAACTATAGTGAATGTTTTACATGGTTCATTGTAATGTAAAAGGGAAGAGTAGAGTGACGAACTTACCTGAGACAACGAATGAAAGATGTAAGATCACCAGAGGACATGGAATCCTTGATTGCCAAATTAGCTCCATATATAACTTCATCCATAATAACTGAAAGTGTAGATGCAGCATTAAGGCCTCCAGAAAAGAGTCCAAGAACTTTCTGTATTGCCAAAGACATATAAGATTAAATGTTGCAAAGGTAAACAAATAAAACTACACACAAGCATGTATCAAACTATAACTGGCTAACTCACAGCTTGTTTAAGACCAAGATTAAGTGTTTCATTAACTTTCTCTGTTTTGTTATATTTGGTGACACGAGTCTAAAAGAACAGGGGTTCAATAATTTGCATTCAATTTATTGAGAAACATACTAGAGAGCCTTCTAATACTTTAGATTCTATGGTTTGGCAGGCGTAGTTGCTGATGTCAAACATGCTGATCAAATAGATCATCATGAGGATCAAGCTTCAGTCAAACAGTCCCTAATTTCATCTTTTAATAAAAAAAAGATCATCAAGGATGTACAAACTCGCCTCATACTATGTTGCTGGGATGGTGGGAGATTTACCAATGGAGCTAGTGCTTTCTACCATCTTTGTAACTATCTCCTACTGGATGGGTGGTCTCAAGCCTTCAATGGTCACAATATTTTGCATAAATATTGTGATGAAAAAAAAAAGAAAAAAATAGTAAATATAATAGTGGAAGGCCAGTGTCCGTACCTGGGAAAGAGTAAAGAAGCTTCCTGCAAAAGTGAACCATCCCACAGGGTTAAGGGAGACATATTGGCAGCACTATCGTCACACCCCTTTCATGATTTTCCTCTCTCCAACTCCACCCCTTCCCTCCTTCATTCCTTCTCTCAACTTTAATTACATGTATATTTAAGTAATTGGACAATCAAAGGAAGCCAAATAATATTTACAATTATGGAAACATAGATAAAGTCAAGTCATTATTCTCTATAAAATAATATGTATACATCATGAGGAAAGATTAATTTACACACTAATTCTATAAAAAAATGAAAATAAGAAAATGAACATATATATAATTTATTCAAAAATATAAACCAGTATTCAGTTTGTATATACATAGACAAGGTTGACTAGATGAATGAAAATAAAAAAGCCCGTTATATATACATAGACAAGGTTGACTAGATACATTGTATAATTTTGGGCTTGGAGAATGTAATTCCGCTCGATTAAGGGATAAAATTTTAATAATATTTTTTATGGATAAATATAATTATTAGTTTATTAGTTTTATTTATTATTTATCATAATACTATTCTTTTCTTTTCTATCATCCTTTTCTTCTTATTAGTGTATCTTGAAGTCTTCCTTTTATGTTTCAACCACCTTTATTAATTGATTTTTCTTTTCAATTAGTTCAACACTGATCGCATACAATTATTTTATCATTTTTTATAACTACAAATTCATATCTTAATTAATAATCTCATGTATGATAATTATAACAGGTGGCTACTACAGTCAGCAAATGTCGGCTTTTATAGCTTGGTTGGTGTACATTTCTTTCAGCCACTACTGCTATAAGCTACTAGTAGGAGTATAGTATTCAGTAAATGAGGTATACGAGTGTGGACCAGGGTGGCAATGTAGTTAAGAGATTTTCCAGCCATAAAGTGTTTGGGGCTTGATGATACTATGTGGGGAGAGGTGGCTGAATTGACTTTAATGTTGATTGGATACAGAGTTGTGGCATATCTAGCCTTGAGGATAAGGCAGCCTCACCACCTCACTTAATGTGGTAATACGATTCAAATTGTAACGGTGAATATCTTAAGTCCTTGTGATTAATTGACCAATAAAGCAATCAAAATTTGATGAGTATAGTCCAATTTTTTGGTGGCCAGTTAGACTCTACCTAGTGTTTTAGCTATCAAGAGGGCAATGGTTTATTGCTGGCATCAAAAGGTGATTTTGGATCTTCATGGACACATAATTATTGTTGCAATCTGAAACATATCAACAAGTGAATGCGTATTCTCTCAGCATATGTATTTGGCCTTGTTTATCTATCAGACCAGCACACTATTGTTCATTCATTTTATAATTTTATTATTCCGGTACTTTCATGGATTCTTTCAATTATTATGTTCAGATAGCATACTTAAAAGTTTCCCGGTTCGAGTAACATCAAACAAAGCTATCTCCTGAAAATTAATCATCCATAATGCACAAACCTACTCAGAAAAAGCAATACACCTAAAGAGACACAATGCAAGAGGCAGGTTTACAAGGTGACTGAACAAAATCTGAATCAGCCGTGCAACAACCCTTTCACTAGCAGTATAAAATAGCCAAGCTCGAAGTGGGAAGTTCCATTTTCTCAGTTGGAGTAGTAGAACCATTTCCAGCCATTAACATGATAGCCTTGGCCTAATGGTCATGTAAAGTAAAAATCAAAAAACTAAAAATATAAATATTGAATACAAAAGCTTTGATACCCATTGCCTTAAGGACACTAGTTAAGAAATCAATAAATAGAAAATATGTAGTAAAAATTACCCAGATAATGTGGGAACAACGGCTCCAGCGTTCCTTAGTAGTAAAAATTCACCTGTGGTATAATTGAAAAAGGGTGCATGGAAAGCTAATTTGGGCTTTTTGGCTCTGGATCTATCTAATTTGGGCTTTAATTAGCACATGATGATGGAAGCTTTTAATTGAGAATAGAATCAAAATGAACAAGATTTTTATTTTCTAACCTTCTCATCGTTAAAGCTAATAAAAATGTACTGTAGAATCTTTCAATACTGAAGACCACCCTCTATAATTAGAGCCAATTGTTTTATCATCTTTTTTCCAAGACCACCCTTTATAAGAGATAGTTCGGTTAGTAAAGCTCTCTTCCAAAATGTTTAATATAATTATATATTCAAGAACTCAAGTTACAGAAGTTAAATTGAGCTCGGTTAGTAAAGCTCTCTTTCAAATTGTTTAATATAATTATATATTCAATGTTCGAACTCAAGATTACAGAAGTTAAATTGATATAATTATTTTATTCATTTTAAAGTGCATATATTAGAAAAAAAAATACTGTAAACTAAACCAATTATTTATATCTATTTTTAAAATGTTCTTAAAAAATTAAAATTAAAAACCTAATACACACAGTTTAAGGAAGGACTATGTTTTTAATATAGACTTACTATATTTATCTTCTATCACAGACAAATGTGAGTCAAATAGAATCACCAAAGATAATAAATATATTTTTTCAATTTAAATATTTAATATAATTACATAATAAAAATGTTAAATTTAAGATTATTAATTAAATTAAAATAATTTCATGTCAATTAATTGATTGGGTTGGGTGACAAGGAACAACATATTTGATTAAACATCTCATATTTCTGCA
>PYAF01002985.1:358975-381640 GCA_007407185.1 Glycine tomentella | reverse complement strand
GTCTTGACTGCAATAAGCCTTCCATCTGCCAACTTTGCCTGTCAAAACAATTTGAATTTCAGTATGGTAACCACAATAGGAGTACATACATTTATGCAAGGCTCAACTACCAAACATAAGTTCTTTAACACACCATTAATGTGAATTTCAACAAATTGTCCACTGCCTTCTTAATATAGTTAGGAGAATATTAACAAGTTCTTTTAGTGCTCTTCTTAATGAGTCAAAACTGAAAAGCTTTTATGGAAAAAGTGTTACTAACACACATGACCATGATTTTCAGTACAAGTCCACCTAATTTCTATTAATTTTTTTCTATTTATTATTCCTTCATCAAGCCCTTAGGACATTCTTTAAAGGACTCATATAACTAACATAGATGCGTCATGATTAAGAGATCAGATTCTCATATAACATAGATCCGGCTGATTCTCCCCAATGGGCGAAAATTGATCAGAAGTACCCAGCATTTGCCAATGACCCAAGGAACCTAAGGCTTGGCCTTGCATCAGACGGAATGAATCCTTTTGGTAACCTTGCCACTAATCATAGTTCTTGGCCGGTCTTGTTGATGATTTACAACCTCCCTCCTTGGTTGTGCATAAAGCGGAAATACATTATGTTGTGTATGTGTATAATGATAGCGGGTCCAAAACAGCCAGGAAATGACATTGACGTTTATCTTGCACCATTGATTGAAGATTTGCATAAATTATGGGTTGATGGGGTGGATGTTTATGATGGAAATCTGAAGGAAACCTTTACCTTGCGTGCAATGGTATTTTGTACCATTAACGACTTTCCAGCATATGGGAATTTGAGTGGGTATAGTGTCAAAGGCCATTATGCCTGTCCTATATGTGAGAAACAGACATCATTCATCCAACTGAAACATGGGAAGAAGACAGTTTACACAAGGCATCGAAGGTTCCTCAAACTTTATCACCCATATAGGCGATTGAAAAAAGGTTTTTATGGAAGTCAAGAGACACAAACTGCCCCTACACCGTTGACTGGCCATGAAGTGTATGACCGTGTGAAGGACATTGTGAATGTGTACGGCAAGACCCAACAGAGGGATGCTAAAGAAATAAACATTTGGAAGAAAAAATCAATATTTTTTGATCTTCCATACTGGTCTGATCTTGATGTCAGACATTGTATAGACGTCATGCATGTTGAGAAAAATGTATGTGATAGTATAGTTGGCACCCTTCTGAACATAAAAGGCAAGACAAAGGATAATTTAAAAAGCCGTCAAGATCTTGCTGACATGGGTATACGCCAACAGTTGCATCCAATTAGTAAAGGTCGACAATCCTATTTGCCCCCAGCAAGTCACACTTTGTCAAGAAATGAGAAAAAATCTTTTTGTCAATGTTTGTGTACTTTGAAGGTCCCACAAGGATACTCTTCAAATATCAAGAGCCTTGTTTCCGTGAATGACCTAAAATTGTTGGGGTTGAAGTCTCATGATTGTCATGTGTTAATGCAACAACTATTGCCTGTTGCAATTCGGGGTATATTGCCAGACAAAGTTAGGGTTGCCATCACTCGCATGTGCTTCGTGTTTAATGCTTTATGTAAGAAGGTCATTGATCCCACACAGTTGGATGATTTAGAGAATGAGGCGGCTATTGTACTTTGTCAGTTGGAAATGTTTTTCCCCCCCTCGTTTTTTGACATAATGGTCCACTTAATTGTTCATCTAGTGAGAGAAATCAGTTGTGTGGTCCAGTGTTTTTACGCTGGATGTATCCAATTGAGCGGTTCATGAAGGTCTTAAAAGGTTATACTAAGAATCAATATCGACCAGAAGCTTCCATTGTTGAAAGATATGTTGCCGAAGAAAGCATTGAGTTTTGTTCTGAGTACATGGATTCAGTTAAACCTGTTGGCCTACCTGAAAGTCGTCATGACCAATCAAGGATAGGAAAGGGTACACGAGGATTCAATGTTGTAACTATGAGTCGACAGGAGGTTTCACAACCTCATTTGTATGTTTTGAATAACACCACTGAGGTAATGCCGTTCTTAGAAGCTCACAAACAACATGTGGCCAATACTCACCCCAAAATGAATATCATGAAGGTGTTGCAAGAACATAACAAAACTTTCATGTCCTGGTTTAAGGAAAAAATCTTTAGTGATGACAATGCTTCTTCAACTTTAAGACTATTAGCTCTTGGCCCAAACTTAAATGTACCCACTTGGAAGGGATACGATATCAACCACTATTCTTTTTACACTAAGTCACAAGATGATAAAAGCACTGTGCAAAATAGTGGGGTTACTGTTGACGCTGACTCGTTACACTTTTCTAGTGCATCTGATACCAACCCAATTCAAGCGTCCATGCCATACTTTGGAGTAATAGAAGAAATATGGGAGCTTGATTATAGTGCATTTAGAGTACCAGTCTTCAAGTGTAAGTGGGTAAATGGTAACACGGGTGTTCATCAAGATCATCTCGGGTTTACTTTGGTTGAACTTGATAAAGTGGGTTACAAGGATGAGCCGTTCATCATGGCAGAGCAAGCAAAACAAGTGTTTTACATCAAAGATCCATGTGATGATCGTTTTTCAATTGTGTTATAAGGAAGACCATCTATTAGTAGTCATTATTATAGTGATGATGCATCAATGGATATGTGTGAAATGGCTTGTTTCTCAACACGGATGCCCTCCATAGTTGAAGACAATGACGTTGATGATGAACATGCAAATAGGGTTGATCATGATGAAGGCTTATGGGAGAACATCAATACTTAATTGTTGACGTTCAAAGTAAAGTATTTTCAATATTAAATGTTGTTCTAATGCTTTGACTTTCCTTTACTGTTAACATGTTTTAATACTGTTATGTTATATATATGACTTATGTGATTTTGTTGTTTGATTTTACTTACAGAGTGATGGCGACACCTCCATTATCCCCTCCCAATTCACAACATAATCTTCCCAATCCAACATCTAGGAAAAGAAGACAATCGACTCGGCTAAGAAGCTTGACTCGTAGAGACGTGGATCAGCCAAGGCCAACAGTGAACGTAAATCCTTCCACTGAAGAGCATCAGGCAATAACAAAGAAAAATTCCACAGCTATCTTGGAGTAGTGGCTAGAGACAAAATTCCTATAGTCTATTCTTCTTGGAATGACGTTCCAGAAACGTTGAAGAACCTCATTTGGGAAGACATTTTGGTATATTAACTTGGTCAATGTTTATGAGAAAGTTCAGTTCTATGTTACCATATATTGACATTGGCAAATTTTCAAATATTGTTCACCATTGTAGGAAAAGTTTGATATCCCAGAAGCAGAAAAGGCAAAGAAGAAGATATTGTCATCGGTTTGCACAAGATGGAGGTCATTCAAGTCTTCATTGACCACAAGATACATATATGCTGAAGCTGAAAGCCAAAATGATAATGATCCTTTAGTTACATATGGTATACATTCTCAAACTTGGGAGGAATTTGTTGCTAGCCGAAAATCACCAACATGGCAGGTTAGATGGCAATATATGTATAGTTTAATTAAATTATTCAAATGACTTGTTTTATAAGGTCGTCAATGAACTACTATTTGAAAATGTGACAGGGAATAAGGAAAAAGGCTCAGGAAATCCAAAAAAATAACGAATGCCCCCACATACTTTCTCGTGGGGGTTATGACTTGCTAGAAAACAAGCTAATGGATGAAAAATTGAAGAAGCGAGGACAAGATGCAATGAATACTGAGAATTCGTTAAATTTGGATGACCCTCCATCTCCAATTCCTAGACATGTAAAGTGGAAGATGGCCCGTACAAAGAAATATGGACAGATGACATCTAACACTGCCAAAGAAATTTCTGATAAAATTGTGAGTTGAAGCAATGGTTCCTATTATTATGTTAAGTGAATTACATGTTAATTTGTAGCTTTTATGTTGTAGGACTTGTTAGAAGAACAAATGACACAAGGAACGTTTATTCCTCACGGTCAACATGACATATTGAATGCTGCAATTGAACGACCAGAGCACCCTGGTAGGGTTCGTGTTGCAGGGACAGGTGTGACCATAAGGCAATACTTTGGACAACGTTCACGTGCCTCAAGTAGTACGTCGGGATCCATGAATCCGGAGCAGTTCGCTGGTCTACTTAAAGACATTAAGGAAGATTTGAGGAGACAAGTGGAGGAGGAAAGCAAACAAAGAATAGAAAAATTGAAAGTTGAATTGGAGGAGAAAATGAATGATAAAATGATAAATGATATGGAGGAGAAAATGACACAAAAATTGAAGGAAGCAATAAAAATGGAATTAACCCAAATGGCAACACAACAATCACCCCCGGTTGATGCACTTTTACAAAAATTGGCTGCTTGTGTTAGCACAAACGGAAGTGGTGTTCAAACTACAGTCAATCCATCAAGGGAAGAAAATACAGATGTTGAGGTGCAACACATGGGGCTGTTTGTTCTTTCTCATGGGTCGACAAAGCTAGTTGCGTTGGGAAAAGTTTACGGTGGAAGCTCCTCAATTCACAATCTTACCTACACAGATGATGTCTTACGGGTCACTGTTGAGAAAATATATGACGGGGATGCCCTTGTTCCATATCCGACATCAGAGATAACGTATGTCAGAGAGACCCTACACACTTTTGTCGCTTGGCCCACATATTTGGTTAAACCCGTATCACAAAAGGTATATATGCATTTAATGTTTGTTTTTTATAAATATATTAAGTATCAATTGGTTATTTTTCATTCGTGTGAATGACATAGGATGCACACACTAGCTCAAAAAAAAAAGTTGAAGCTGTTAATAGGTCATATAATTTGCAAGCAGTTGATCCTATGGATGAATTGATGAAGATTGCATATGAAGTTTACCATAGGCCTATACAGTTGACGTGGGAGGGGTACAAATTTGGGATTGCTACTGTAGAAACATCATTCTTCATCACACGTTCAGATATTAATGAAATTATATCTGGTGACAAGTATTTGAACATTTCTGTACTACAACTGTGGATCATGTAAGTAAAAGGTCTATACAATGTCTATGCTGATGTCCTTTATGGATATTTGTTGTTGTTACAATGTTTATATTTAACAATTTCAATTTCACTTAAAATGGTAATGATAGGTTTCTAGATGAATGGAGTACAAGGTTGGGTTACAGTTCAGTGTATGGGTTCTTGGAGCCTCAAATGATACATAATGCAAAGGATAGACGTTCTGAATGTCAACAATACATTCAAACATGGGTCCAACAATCACAAAAAGAGGTGTACCTAGGAGCTTATTTGAATAAGTAAGTAGGAAACTAATGTGGTTTGAGGAATAACTGTACTTTTTTATATTAAGTTGCTAATATATATGAAGTGTAGTGCACATTGGCAGCTTTTTGTTGTTTGTCCTTCGACCCACACAGTTGTGTGGTTTTGTTCATTGCGTAGGAAGCCAGATATTCACATCAAAGCAGTACTTAACAAGTAAGTTGTATCAAAAATTCATATTTTTACATTATCAACTGATTTTATGCATACAAGATAAACCTCATGTGTTAACCAAGACGTGTGTTGCATTTGGTAAATTAGTGCACTTAAGGCCTTCAATACCCTTGTTGATGGTAAATGCAATGTAGGTGCACCGAACTGGATTGAACTGAAGGTTAGACATTGAGTTGACCTTCATATAGTTTGTGTTGTCATATTGTATCTGGATTTGTGAAATTAACATTTCAATGTTTAAAAATTTAGAGCAATGTGCAAAATGGAGGTTTCGAATGTGGGTATTACGTAATGCATTGGATGTGGAACATAGTAACTGGGGGTTTGAAGAATGAATGGACCAAGGTATACCAAGCTCAACACTATTGTATGTTTAGTTTAATTTCTTAAATGGTTCATGACTTTGAATGTAGTGGAATAATTTCTTATTGTTGCAGTGGTTCAATGATGGCACATCGTTAGACGTGGACAACATAACAACATTAAGGAAAAAATGGACATCGTTTTTGTTAGAATCAAAAAACAAATCATTGTCATGTTGTCTTGTATGATCACCTGTGTTGTTCTTTAAAATATTCCTCCTTGTTATTTATTATAAATCAGTAGACAAATGATACTTTTTGGTTGTCTACCTTTTTGTACATGGATTTTAGTAGGCTTTTGTGCTTCATGGTGTTGTATCATGGATTCATGAAGCTGTATGTATTGTAAATCATAGTTGAACAGTCGGAATGAACGTGTCAGTTTGACTACTTTGTTTCATAGTAACTATTCATTAGCCTTTCCTTCTTCCTTGACCCAGCACTAGCTAGTTCCCTCAATTCCTTCTCATTATTTATTTTAATATGGAATTATTGGATACAACACATCGCATGTCTCCCAACTATGATTGGATGTATGCTTTTCAATATTGAATACTGCCATTGATTGTGGTGTTGATTTCTCAGACCACCATATTGTTTTCTTTAGAACAGGGTACTGGGATACTTTTAAAGCCCTTGCTGTTTTTGCTTTGCGTGACATTAACCTTACAAAGGTTTGTTGTCTTTCTTGCCATCACCTGGTATATCTTTTGAGGAAGTTACATTGCAAGCATGCTTTTTAGGCATTCATTGTTGCATAACTTATTTGTTACTCCAACAAACTGGCCGCTGGGTAAAAATGTGAAAGACCAGCAGAACTTGCTGTCTGGGCAAGTGCTGGAGTTTGTATTCACGTTGTGGAGAGTCAGTTAGTACTTACTAGGTTAATGGGGTTATTCTAATTATTTATTAGACTTGGTGAGGAAAAGAATGGGGAGTCTGAATGCTGTAAGCAGATAATTCCTTCTCTGTAGGGTCTTAGGCTCTGGGTAGTGAGAGTTCACTTTCCCTCTAATCCTTTCTTATTTCAGCAATATTATCTATGTTTTCTCTTTTTGCTCTCTAATCCTTTCTTATTTCAGCAATATTATCCATGTTTTCTGATGATGACAATTCTCAATTCCCAACACCTGTCATTGCTGGTGGTCGTTCTAGGCCTGTGAGATTTTGCACCTTATATACTAACTTGTTCTCATGCATGTTCAATAATAACTAAAAAACTTTTCATGCATGCATGCATTGCATGTAAGTGGGGAGTTCCCAATATCATCTGATGGTTATGGGGATCACATGTTATCCTCTTCACTGCATAAAAGAGTGCATCCATATCCAGTGTCTCAACCTGGTAAGCCTCTTTAATCAGTAGTACACATGAATATGTACAATTACAACCTTCTAACGTTTGGCATGCAAGCTCTGATCATTGATGCAGGAAGTGCAATATGGGATGAATAGAAAGAAGATGGAGGGAAAGATAGAATGGATGACTGGAAATTGCAGCCATGTATGTTTCCATGCAGCACTGCATTTTAGGAGTTGATGATAGAAATAATTATTCAGTTCTGAATGTGGATGTCAATTATTGCAGGTTGGATGAAGCAAGGCAACCACTGTCAAGGAAAATGCCAATAGCATCCAGCAAAATCAATCCATATAGAATGGTGATTGTGGCACTTCTTGTTATTCTTGCTTTCTTCCTAAGATACAGACTCATGAACCCAGTACATGATGCCCTGGGGCTATGGCTAACCTCTATCATATGTGAAATCTGGTTTGACTTCTTTTGTTTTGTTAGGACATTATTGCTTTTAACCCATGAGGAACTTAATATTTTGTTTTTTAATCACAGTCAACACTTAGTCGCTTACTTTTGTAAATTTTCATCATGGCTTATTTCCTATGCCACTACTAGAAAAGTACTTTTTCAGCTTCTCAGAAAATTGCTAAAACTGATTTAGGTATTCTGCATTTACTTTTTTAATAGAACTTATTAATTATCATAGAAAAATTCAAATATTCCATCAGTTACAAAGCACAATGAAATGGGCTAGTAAGTCCTCATGACATTCATATTGTACTTGTGGCTACAATGGGGTGACAAGATATGTTAATGTATAACGGATAATTTCACATTGTTACCTTATTCAATTGTCATATATCCTGCATGTTGATGCATGGCGAATTATATTAATGTGTTGCTAATGGAATGATGACTGATTTTCTCTTTTCACACATACACACATACAAAGGTTGTTTACATGTGAAAGCCTAGGTAATGGTTAAAATGTTGAATGTACTTTCGAATGTTAATTTTAATTATAAGTAGAGGGTAGAAGAATCTTGCACTATGCATGAATATAATTGGCCATTTTCTATATAACTGAACAACTGAGGACCAGATATATTAACTAATTAACTAGTAGTAACATAATTTACTTGTATCAACGCTTAAAGAAGCATCTGTTTTGGTGACAATTTCTACTGAACCTTACAACCCAATGCAGTAGACTTTGAGGCTCATGTTGCTGATTTTGGGCTTGCCAAGTTCATGGAAGATAATGGAGGATTAGAGTGTATGTCTTCCATTGCTGGCTCTTATGGCTATATTGCTCCAGGTACTTACTTTACATATTCAACTATAATTTGAGAGATCATAATTGATAACTTCAAGTAGATTTATATCTTCTGTCTCAATCTAATTGGTTAGCATCACTAACTTCAAGTTGAAGACATTATTACTTAACCACCAACCCCCTAGAAAAGATATACAGCTTTGACTCTAGATTACCGTCCTTAGTTTTATCAACTATTTTTTTGTAAAATGAAAAATTTGATTACATGTTATATTGAGATTAACTGAGACCATAGTCATATGGTGGTCTAGGACCATAAATATTTTTTCCCTCCAAATAAAAGTTTGGAGTACATTATTGTTTAGATTACTAAGTTGACCAATTGAAATGAGTGAAAATCCTTTAACGTGCAACAACAAGAATGATGAAATCAGGCTCTTTTTTTTCTAATAATAAAATTCAAAAGTTCATAGGAAAAAAGGTTCATGTTTTAAATATACTTTTTCATTTATTTTTGGGTACAAAAATATTCTTTCCTCTCCTTAGCCACTGTAGCATGTACTTGGTCTTTTCCTGGGACCAGTGTCCAACACCATGTACGCATGTGTCCAAACCATTAGCAACACTTCATGCTAGTTTACAATTTGTGATATTTAATGCACTTCCATTAACCTTTTAGATCATACAGTACCTGATATGTTGCAGGACTATGTGCGGACAGGTTATACTTTGTGTTGTAGCGGTCCTCAATTTGTTTGTTTGAATTCTACCTATATATATGTTACCCTGATCTGACAAATTAGTTAATATTGTTTTAGGGACCTATCATGATGCTGTTGTTGAGAACCGTGCTGATTTCATTGGCCGTGTTGTAGTTGATGTGGGTGCTGGTAGTGGTATTTTGTCATTATTTGCTGCTCGGGTAAGCTAAGCACATTAATTGGGCATATAAGTCTATTTGTAGCATATGATACATGTCATTGTTTGATTGATTCTTACTTAATGGAAATTCTTGGTGTCTCCTTGTCCCCTACAGTTAGAGCTTTGACCTTAGTTTTTGTCATTTTGGCATTTACTTTTAGGCTGGTGCAAAAAATGTTTATGCTGTGGAAGCATCTGAAATGGCAGAATATGCACGGAAACTTATAGTTGGAAACCCAACACTGGCTCAACGAATTACAGTGACATCTGTCTCCTAGTTTTTTGCTATAAATGTTATTTTTGGGCATCTTATTATTCATAGTTGTTTTATTTAATAATTATATATAGGTGATCAAAGGCAAAGTTGATCATGAGGATGTGACCTGTCACATGAATTTTCTTAACAAGACATTGTTAGGATATAAGGAGAAGAGTTAGTTAAGATAGTTATTGTAATAATGAGTTAGTTAAGATAGTTAGACTATTAATCAATTAGTTAGTTAGTTAGAGGGGTTTATTAGATATAAATAGGGGAAGAAGGATAGGAGAGAGGCAGAGCATTAGCTATTTGAAGAGTATTCTCTCCTATTTTTCTGTTCTTTTCTTTCTTAACAGAGATGCATAGGTTTTATGGTTTTCTTTCGTTCTTTCTTTCTTTCTTCAGTTCTTTTCTATTTTTCTAAATAAAAATACATTAAAGGTCTGTTAAGTTCCCTTCAATCATGTATACTTTCTAGGTATCACGCGGAGGCCAATCAGTGAACTTTGGTCGGAAAACATTATTAATTTTTGGTGGGCAAGATGCAAAAAGGACTCTCTTGAATGTCTGCATATTCTTGACTTGGAAACCATGACATGGGACGAAATTGATGCTATATATGTAAGTAGTTTTCTGGAACAATGCTTTGATTACTTTCTATCCCCCTGGTATATTATTTTACCTTTTCTATGGGGAGGAGGAGGTTATATGGTGCGGGGAATGTCAACAGTTTTATGTTGTAAAAAATAGCAAATTTGTCATAAAAACTGTTATGTGGTCATCTTTGTTTATGCCATGATCTGGTTATGATACATAATAAATTATGTGACTCATTCTCATCAGCAGTGAATATGTGTGATTTTCCCTTTCCCATGGCAATCTAATGAGAAAAACAAAATGAAAAAAGGACACTTAGGTTTGGTGCTAACTAAGTCTTAACTGGCAGTGGGGTGCCGCCTTCTCAAAGGTCCAATCATACTGCTGTTGTACATGTGGACCGATACTTACTTATCTTTGGTGGGGGTTCGCATGCAACATGCTACAATGATTTACAGGCTTATCATTTGCAAACTGTAAGGCCATTGCTTCTTCTGTTAGGTGGTGGACTGGAAAATCATCTCCATCTAATCATTTGTGTGAACTCTACAGATGGAATGGTCTCGCCCCACGCAGCTAAGAGACATACCATCACCATGTGCTGGACATGCTGGTGTGACAGTAGGGGAGAACTGGTTCATTGTTGGTGGTGGTGACGTTAAGAGTGGTATGCCTTTTTGCCACTTAAAGTCATACTTACTGCATTGAGGAATGATTTTTGACTGTAAAAATATTGCTTAATATATTGAACAAATATTATTTTGGTTCACAAGTGTACAAGTGTACAAGTGTATGCTGTGGGTCAAACTAAACTAAATCAAGCAAACAATTGCTCTATGAGATCATTTGCTTATAGCTCCATTCCCCCAATTCTTTGGTTTCCCTCTGGTTTTGGATATTGCCTGCATAGATGGATTTTAATAGACATTTTTTTGCTCCTCAATCCTTATAACATATTTTGAAGACAGGGTAATAGATAAATTTGTGGCACTGAAAGGACAGTAAAGGGTGTAAAAGATTTGATAATCATGCATTGGTGCAATGATACTAGTGTTTAGTTATGTGAAATTATTATGCATACTGTTTTATTGTGAAAGTAAGTTATATAGGAACCATTGCCATTTTATTGGGATCACTGTGAAGATTAATAACTTCTGGGGTGGTTATCATATATCTATATGACTTGGTTGGTTTCCTAGGTTGTAAATTTACTGATTATTTTGGATTCCATTACATTTTCGGTTCCGTCTTTTGTTTTTTAACATATATATATATATATATATATATATATATATATATATATATCTTTTACTATTTATATATTCCATGTTATTCTGCAGGTGTCTCTGAGACGGTTGTACTGAATATGTCTACACTGGCTTGGTCAGTGGTAACTTCTGTTCAAGGACCAGTTCCTGTTGCCAGTGAGGTACATTATTTATGTATTTTAACAAGGTTGCATGTGATAAGAAATCTAGCTAGATTACTGATTCTTGTTAACTGCATGCTACGGTGTAATAAGGTTATGTTTGTAGTGCCATCTGATTAAGATAATTAAATTGTTCCCCTTTGCAGGGATTGAGTTTGGCTGTAAGCTCCTATCATGGTGGATATACTTATTTCAAAATTTTGCCTTTTTCCTTGCTGTCTTTTGCTTTTGTTTTATCTTTCTCCCTCGTTTGATTTGGTCTGCTGCAGTTAGGTTGTAAATTTACTGATTATTTTTTCCCAAATGTCACAAATGTGGAGTCTGAATTTGAAGCAGGCCATGATACCTCGTTTGATTTACATTATTGCTTTCTTGTTTTAAGAATCCTCTTGTATATTTAGTGAAAGTGTTATTTGAGCTTACAAAATATGAAAAAAGGAAGAAAAAAAAATCTTAAACAAAGACGGTTGTTCAGTGACCGTCTTAGAATGTACACATACTAAGACAGTCGTAGGGAATCACCGTCTTAGAAAGAAACAGATTCTAAGACGATTACAACGTTAATCGTCTTAGAATTTCGATACATACTAAAACGGTTGATGCAGAAACCGTCTTAGAACTCATATTTAATAAAAAAAACAACACATATTCTAAGACGGTTATTTACTGTAACCGTCTTAGAAAGCGAACATACTAAGACGGTTACAGAAAATAACTGTCTTAGTTTGTGCACATACTAAGACGGTTACAGCAAATAACCGTCTTAGAATACATATATATATTTTTTAAAAGTACCTTCTAAGACGGTCCTACAATCGTCTTAGTAAGTCCGACTTTCTACGTCGTGCGATACTAAGACGGTCGTACAACCGTCTTAAAAGGGCTATTTTAACCGTCTTAAAATCCGGACTTTGTAGTAGTGAAGAAGCATAGTTTTTTGAGAAGACAATAACAAAATCTGAGACCCCTCAATTGCTTGCATGAGGCTAGAGAGTATACGCTCCCCTTTCTTCAGCTTTGTGTCATCCCTAAAGGTAAGAATGCCTTTCCTTTGGAGAGCAGCAAAAAGATGATCAGTAAAATTGTTGCGTGTGTCCTTACCTCTTAAGCTCAGAAACACGTCATATTTCTTTATCATCCCAGGTGAAGTGCTGCATGGGACGATGCTGCTGTTGGAAGCCATAGCAATTGCAACAGCGAAAGCTAACTAGTTGAGTGTTGATGTATAAGCTCTACTACTCCTAGTATTACGTATGAAAGTGCAATACGGGAAGAAGTCTTTACTAACGAAATTGTAGCACTCTTAAGTAGTTAGAAAAGGTTACAGCTAGGTGCGAACCATCGTGCACCAAAAGAAGAAAGACTTTGAACAAGCACGGGTCAACGCATAAATTTCACACGTATTGGTGCTTGACCCTACCTGCTATTTTAACTTTCTACTAGTGGAGAAATTTTAGATAGTGTCATGCTATCATGTGTTATGGTCTCGACTCTCGACTAATTATGTGACATATATATAATTTTCTTTTTTATTATCTAACAAAATAATTTACTAACATATAGTTATATGTGATTAATTGAGATCATGGTTTGAATTATTTAATGATTTCTCTTAATCATAACCCTTTTCTTGCCTTCCTTGAACACATTCTTTATTATTGACCTAGTGATATTTATTGAACTTTATTCCTGATGTTATAATTTTAAATAAATTATAATATTCAATAATAATATAAAACATATATTCAAAAAACGTGTTACTAACCTTCAAAGAATATTTGTTGGGAGTGCGTGACAGTGCTTTACAGTTGCACCCCATATGAAGAAGTATTATTCTAATTCCTTTCAATCAAGTCTTAAATATATCATTGTCCTCTTTTGATTATAAAGCAGGAGGTGAGTTATTGGTTAATACTTTTTGCTTGCAAGCAATCGGAGATGGTGATACTTCAGTAAATTATAAGTTTATTACAGCATCTTATTATTTCGTTCACCTTTCCAGTAGATTCTAATCATGCATTTCCCACGAACGCATACCATACAACAGTGCAAGTCCTTGAAATATCGATTTCAAGAATAGTGAGAAGGAAAATTCTCAGAAATTTCCATTGAAGTGGATTGAAAACTCGATTGTGAAAGAGCAAAATGGTAGGCTTCCTAGAAACAACACCTAAATGGTAGGTAAAGCATTCCACAAGAGATGAAAATAAAAATACATACAAAAATATATTAATTTATAAAATGATTAATGTTACTATCACCCCCATAACTTGTCATCAATTTTTGATTTAAAAATTTTGTGATACTTTTATATGTAATATATTGTTTATTATTTGTGATTATTTAATAATTAAATATTAATGTACATGGTATTATAACGCCCATTTTGATATATAGCAACAATAAAATTTACAATTATGCAACTTTTATTTGAATCGGAGGACACATAAGCATACCTAAAATCTCCGATCGTTTCCTCTGTTTATTCTTTCATCGGTACTTTTTTTTTTTTATGTTTTGCTTTGATTTATGTACCACATTTAATAACGAATACAAAGTACTTGATGGTATATTAGTAGTACTTGATGGTACTACTAATACTAACATTGTGATGAGAGTAATAATTGATAATTCATAGTTACGGCTTGGAAGATTTGGTTACTTCAACACTCAAGCTTTGAAGTCTCTACGTCAGAAGAATATGTTGAGAGGTCTGCCATGCCTAGATGAATATAATGAAGCTTGTGAAAGATGTGTTCACGAAAAGCAACACAAAATACCATTTTCAACAAACAAAGCATGGAGATCTAAAGACTTGTTAGAGTTAATCCACACTAACATTTGTGGACTGATGAGGACAATGTCACTAAACAATGATAGGTACTACATCCTCTTTATTGATGACTTTTCTAGAATGACTTGGTCTACTTCTTCAAAGAAAAATTAGAGGTCGTTGGAATATTCAAGAAGTTCGAAGCTCGTGTTAAGAAACAAAATGGAAAACATACTAAAGTAATAAGATGTGGTCGAGGCAAAGAATATAACTTACACGAGTTTGATAAGTTCTATGAAGATGAAAGCATCAAGCAACGACTTACAATCGCATACTCTCTACAACAAAATGGATTGTCTCAAAGGAAGAATAAGACAATCACAGAGATGGCTAGATCAATGCTAAAGGAAAAAGGTTTGCCTGATACATTTTGGACAAAAGCAATTTAGATTGCAGTCTACGTACTCAATAGATGTTCGACTAAGGCAGTCCAAGACAAGAATCCTATTGAAACATGAAGTGGACAAAAGTCATCAGCTAAACATCTAAGAGTATTTGGATCTATTTGCTACATAAATCATAAGAGACATGAGCTACATGACAAGACTACAAGAGGAATATACTTGGGATACAATATGCAATCAAAAGGCTATAGAGTCTACAATTTACAAACAAAAAAACTCATCATCAGTCAAGATGTTGAGGTTGATGAAAATGCTTTCTTGGAATTGGGAAGCAGAAATAGTTCAAACAGAAGAAATATGTATGCTTCCCTCACCTCTACACCAAGATTCTTCACCAGAGTCTACTCCAAGATGAGTAAAATCGTTGGCGGACATATATGAAATTTGCAACATAGCTATACTTAGAGCCTAGATACTATGAAGAAACTTCAAAGAAACTAAGCAAATGCAAATCTAGTTCAAGCACTACAAGACTAAAGAATGAGTATTTACGAAGGCACTATTAAGAAAAAAGTTCAAGTTACCATAGACCAAATTTGAAGTTACTAAAATTTGAATCAAGGAGGAGTGTTAAAATATGATACAAATTTCTAGAATAGCAAAGATGGTCTTAGAAGCTCGTGATTTATCTTGAAGTTAAATGTACTAAAAAAGTAGAAGAGTATTGTATAAAGTCTAGAAAAATCTAAGTAGACGATAATATTCTAGACTATTGTATAAAGTCTAGAAAAATCTACCTCTAGAAGTATGATACCACCAACCTTACTTACCTATAAATAGGCTTACGGTACCTTAATGTAATGAGTATGAGAAATCAATCTAAACTCCTCGTTCCATTGTCTAAGGGCTATCTGGTCACTAAGTCATCTATTACTTCTAATTAATATTTCTAACTACACCTCCATCCAAAACCGAACTATCAATTATCATCCAACAACTTACACCTTTCTATTTCCCTAAAATACAAACAACAATGAATTAAAAAGTTATACAATCTTAAAACACAAAAGATATATATAACAATGAAAATAATAACCATAACAATCATTTTTATTGCATGGGCTACAATTCTAATAATTGCATGCCACAGTAATGACACAATCGCGACCGCAACTGCAAGAACTATAATTTTTCACCAAAATCTGATTATAATTTTAAAAAATAGCACTCTAAGGAGTGCAAAAAAGGTTATAGCGTCATACTATCAAGTGTTATTGTCAAGGAAAATTCTAGAAATTTCCAGTGAAGTGGATTGAAATTTATTAAATTCGATTGTCAAAGAGCGAAATGCGAGGCTTCCTAGAAACAACAACTAAATGGTAGGTTTCCTAGAAACACCAACAAAATGGTAGGTAAAGCATCCCACAACAGATGACAATAAATATACACACAAAAAAATATATTAATTTATAAAATGTTAATGTTACTATCACCCGATAACTTGTCATCAATTTTTGTTTTAAAATTTTTTTGGTACTTTTATTTGTAGTATATTGTTTATTGTTTGTGATTATTTAATAATTAAATATTAATGTACATATTATTATAACGCCCATTTTGATATATAAAAACAATAAAATTTACAAGTACGCAACTTTTATTTAAATTGGAGGACACATTAGCATACCTAAAATCTCCAATCCTTTCCTCTTTTTCTTCATTCATCAGTATTTTTTTTTTGTTTTGCTTTGATTTATGTACCACGTTTAATAACGAATAGATAGTACTTGATGGTTAAATGAAAATATCACAGCCAGACTTTTCCTTTTTTAAACAATTATGACAAGTTATAAATGACAGTAACATTAGTCTATAAAATAATATATGCCTTGTTCGAAACACATGAAGTGTTATGGTCCCTATGAGTTGACTCCTATACCTTAGAACACGCCTTCCAATTATTTAAATTTTAATTATCTACGCACTTTGTATTCCCTCTGCTACCTCGAGAATACTATTCAATTATCTTCAGGAAGCAGGTTTAGTTTTCACCTTCTGCAATGACTTGCATAAGAATCCAAAGAAGCTCTTCATCACACACGAAGAATTTTGATGTGTTTGTCAGCTTTAGAGGTCTGGATACTCGTAATAGTTTCACTGATCATCTTTTTGTTGCTCTTCAAAGGAAAGGCATTGTTGCCTTCAGGGATAACCAAGATATCAAGAAAGGGCAACTATTGGAGCCTGAGCTCTTGCATGTCTATTTTGATTTATTATACTTGACTTTTCTGTTCTAATTATCTAGTTATTTTTATTTTGTAGTGAAAACAATAGGAATATTCACAATAATTAAGAAGGAGGGTGAATTGGTTTAAACTTGGTCTTTTAAAATTTATTTATCAAATTAGAGTTAAGGATCTTAATCACTTTTAAAACCAATAAATATTTTACTCAATCAAATTACTTAGTTCAAGAAATCAATAGCTCAAAACACAATTTGTTGGATAATGATTATGAAACCAAGAACTAATGAACAAGATGAGTTATAGAGATAGAGATAAAGAAAATCAACACAAACAATTTATACTGGTTCACTTCACAACAGAAGCTACATCCAGTTTTTTCTAATCAACACTAGATTAGAGTTCCACTATTATAAATTTATATTCTTACAAGATTTACAACATCCTCCCTTTATCAACACTAAATAAAGAATAAAAATCTAAAACTCTATTAGATTTCTAAAGAACAAGAACCAGAAAACACTACTATGTTCTTTTCTAAAGAACACTATTCTAGATCAAAGCTACAAGAACCCACTTACAATAGCAACAAATAACAAAAATTCAAAAACGAAATTACAATCAAAGATTAAGGAGAGAAACAAACTGAAAATCCAATGAATGTGAATGCATATGAATTATCAATCAAGGTTGAATAGCAAACAGAAATTCAGAACATGCTCTCCTTTAAACTTTTGAAGTTTCTTGCCCAAAAATCATTCAATGGCTCATAATGATTAAGAGTGAGGCTAGAAGTTAGAGAACCAAAAAAATCACTTTCAAGACTTAGAAGACTTGTGTATGCTCATAAAATACGAAGTGTTCAAGTTAGAAAACAAGTCAAACCTTCCATCTATTTATAACAGAATTTTCTAACAACCTGTAATCGATTACACGCACCAAATAATCGATTAAAATGCATATGTAATCGATTAAATTGTCACTTAATTGATTAAAGTGCTCAAGACATATTCTGGATTTCAACAACGAGCAAAATAATCGATTAAACCGAATTGTAATCGATTAAGTCAGAAAGGTTCAGTTTTAGAAAATAGTTTGTGTAATCGATTACGAATAATGGTAATCGATTAAGTCAAAAAAGTAGGCTTTTTCAAATGGCCTATGTAATCAATTACGAATAATGATAATCGATTATCACAGCAAGGTACAAATTACATTTTACACTATGTAATCGATTACAAGACATGAGTAATCGATTAAAACATTCACCAAAACTTTTTTAGTTTCAAGTACGAGCCAAATAATCGATTAATCCAATAGCTAATCGATTAAAATGTTAAGCTTTTTTCTAAATGGGGTTTCTCGGAAAAAGTGTAAATTTGAAGTAAAATTATAGACCCAGATAACTGAAGTTGAGAAATGAAAAGGATATCAAGAAATGAAGTAAAAATTGTACCTTGTTTCGAGCCATATGTGAAAAAGGAAGAGAGAGCCAGATCCCGCTTGCTGAAGGAGGTGATTTTTGATTTGTATGTATGCAGTTTGTTCATCTGCTGATCTTTCGGTTTCCCACTTCAATAGAGAAATTATTCCCCTGCTCTTGGACTATCACATGTTTTGTGGTCCAATCCAATAATTCCTTGACACATGGAAATTTTGACAGTTGTTAAACCAATGCAAACTGCTCCTAATCACTACTAGAAAAGCCCTATTTAACGACATCAATACGACGTCGGTTACCAAAAAACCGTCTTAGTTTATGGAGTGGTGGCAAAATTGTAATTATGTTGACCGTAACGAAGTCAATTTTAATGAAAACCGTCTTTGATTTGGCTATTTGTCGATGGTCTTCTATCAAACCGTCTTTGTATGCCATGTGATATTTTTGTAATTAAAACCATTTTATGTCTGCTTTTCAAAAATCATTTTATTGATTTCTCTCTCCATCTGTGTGACCCTTCGTCCCCTTGCTTCTCACTTCCCAAACACACTTCCTCCAAACCCTTTATCTGGCTCTTCTTCTAGATCTGATCCTTGATGGCGACAGTAGGGCATTGCGGAGGCTCAAAGACCTAAAGTTCGAGGTGCGGAACAAGATCTGTGTTGATTGCTCCAAGAAGAACCCGCCGTGGGCCTCCGTCTCCTACAACATCTTCATGTGCCTCGACTGCTCCGGCATGCACCGTGGCCTCCACGTCCACATCTCCTTCGTCATATCGATCACCATGGACTCCTGGTCTGACATCCAGATCAAGAAAATGGAAGCAGTGCCAAGATGGAGGATGTGAGAAGACATAAGGTTGGAAAAGGAAGACAAAAGGTTGTGTAGAGAAAGAAGAGGAAAGAATAGAGAGGCAAAAGGAAGAGACACTTCGGAGACGTGATAAGAAGGAGCAACGGGAAGATAAACAAGAAGGAAAAGGTTGGGAAGACTCACACACACAAAAACAGAGATTCAGCTAACACTCCCTCTGCTTCAAAACCTTCGACACTACCCGTATATGATTATCAAATTTTTATTATTTATTTTTATATTTTTAATAACTATTTGTACCCTAAACCCAGTCACGGTACCACACTGCTCGTGTTTCTTCTTTCTCCAGTTTCACTGATTATTCGTTGACGCTTCCAACCCAATTTGTTATCTCTCTACGACTTCTAGGTATGCTTCTTTGTTCTCTCTCTAATGTATGTTTGGTTACAGGTAACGTAAAATTTTCACGCATGTATTATTTAACGCACCTAACTGAATTCGATTTGTGTTTGAATTGGTTCTGTCTGCATTTTCCATTTTTTTTTCACTATTAGCAGAACGAAGGAACTTGCTTTCGTCTGTGCAAAGCTTTTGGGTTTAGTTAATTTGTATCTTGAGTCTCATAGATTAAAGCACGGAGTTAGTAATTTTATACAGAGCTAGTGATTTTTAATCATGATGCACATGAGTCCTCTTAAAGAGTGTCCTAAGGGCTTGATTAAGGAATAATTAATAGAAACCAGGTGGATTTGTACTGGAAATCAGTGTAATGTATGTTAGTAAAACCTTTTCAGTTTTGATTCATTAAGAAGAGCACTAAAAGCACTTGCTAATATTCTCTTAACTATATTACTATAATTTCAAATTTTAAGAACACAGTGGACAATTTGTTGAAATTTACATTAATGGGTGTTAAAGAACACTTATGTTTGGTAGTTGAGCCTGACATAAATGTATGTACTCCTTTTATGGTTATCATTTTAAAATTCAAATTGTTGACAAGGAAAGTTGGCAGATGGAAAGGCTTATTGGTTATTGTAGTCTAGACATTGTCTCTTGACAAGTCTCAACAACGAGAAAAAGAATTTCTGGCAGAAGTGAGAATGATCACCAGCATCCAACACAAAAATCTGGTTAGTGTCTCTGAATGATGACAACACTAGTAGAGTTGTGAATAACATAACCCAATACAAATGAGTTTGTCTCTGAATGATGAGAGCATTGTGGTTACATGCAATTAAATCACAGGTTTTCATTTTGAACCTCACTTAATTTTCTTGTTCAGTGATTAGGTTTATTCATCTCTAACTTCAGCATTTGTAAGCATGTTTCTGCAGATATCTGGCCATGTTAAGAAAAGCTGCCAAGGAGAATATTGTGGTCGACCTCACCAACTTATACGATCATTTCTTTGTATCTATTGGTGAATGTAGGCCTAAGGTTACTGCCGCAAGACTCCTATATTTTGATGGTGACTACTGGCCTGGGGCTGCAGAGGATTTAATTTATCAGCTTCGCCAAGAGGAAGATGGAAGGAAACAAAATAAAAAGGGAACAACTAAAAAGACTATAACAAAAAGAGCTTTGAAAGCGTTTGGTCAGTCAGATCTCTCAGCAAATGCCTGAAAGGACCTGCTCCTTATGCACAAAGTAATTCACTATTATACATGTATAATACAAATAGTTTTGTTTTCTTGGTTAAGGAGATCCCTTGCAAGTCATTTTTAAGTCTTTTGGATACATATTATATAACTAAAGTTTCAAAGATTAATATTGTTTCCTTTCTTTACTGTTTTCAATATGTATCTGTGAGGTTCCCTCATGTTTGATAAAATTATAAAATTCTTCATCTTTCTCCAGCTTGGTCAAACCATTTGCCTGATGAAGGAAGATTTCATTATGGTTCATTTGCAGCATGCATGTACTAGCTGTTGTATTTTGGTGTCTGGCAACCGTTGGGTTTGTAAGCAGTGCAAGAATTTTCAGATTTGTAAACGGTAAGGATTGTTCAATATTATCTCTATGATTTTGTCATGTGATGTGTTAAATTATCAAATTATGTCTTCTTTGACTAAATAGAGTAGTCCTAAACTGAAGTCTATGAAGCACAAACATTTATCCTAATCATGTACCCTAAACTTTTAGTAAATTGCAGTGGCCCCATGCCCATGTTATTTCATATCCATATCCATACCCATATCATATTCATAACCATATCATATTCCTGCTTGCTGGACTACTGTGTTGGTAATCTGAATGCTCTTCAAGAAGTTTTTAGTGTAAACCATCACTCAGTAGGGGTCTATTTTGGATTGAGAAAATGCTTATATTTTCATTTTCAGTTTTCACAACTAATTATAAAATTAATGCCACCTTGTGTTTTTACTTTGTTTCTTACCTTCAAAGATTTGGACAAGAAACAATGAAGGTACTGAATTAGAATTTAGAAAAAGTTAGGTCCTTATTGGATGATCTTAAAAGAAAATAAAAAAAAAGGGATAAAGAATTGAACTTCTCGTGCAAGCATTTGTTGGAGAAGTTAGATGAAAGAAAAAGTTTAGTAGTTATATAAATAATATAACTCATTTTAATTTATGGATTTGATTCTTCTAAAGTGAACAATTTGCATTAGAGAATAAAGTAAGTAATCTTAATATTTGTGAACTAGTAATATTCCATATATGGGTAATAAATTATAATTCACAAAAATAAATAAATTATAAGTGTATTAGAATAAAATAATTAATTATCAGCAGTTGAATTTTTTATTTTATCTAATTTAGTGACTTTAGAAAAGACCTAAATTCCATTTTTAAACTATTGAATTAAAGATTTATTATACACTAGTCCATGTTACTCGATGCTGTGCAAGACAAGTTTGAGCACTGAAGACAAATAGGGCAGCTGCTTTCAAGAGATAAAGGCCATAGAATAGAGGTACGGGACAAAATTTATATATGAAAGTATTTGTTTACTACATATAAGAATTATTATTACAAGCACACGCATACCAAAAAAAAAAAAAAAACTCAATACCTACATTTGATAAATGAAAGATGTGAAAGGTTATAAATTATTTATATTTTATCGTAATTAAAAGATAAATATGCGAGAGACGTGAGAAGTTAGTTTCATATATATATATATATATATATATATGGTTATTTTTCTTTTAGTTATGTAATAAATATATGTGTAATTATATATAAAGGATAAAAGGTTGACAAAAATTAATGTGAGAACGAAATAAGATAATTATGACATTATTATTAGTATAGAGTTTTAAATAAATAAATTGCATGTAACTTTAATTTTTTGAAAAAGTAAATGTATATATTTAATATAG
>PYAF01002985.1:343339-357558 GCA_007407185.1 Glycine tomentella | reverse complement strand
AACCCTAAACCCAACACAACGCACTAAACCCCAACCAAACCATCTAAACCCTGCACACTTTCGGTTAAACAGGATACACTTATTTAACCTAACAAAATAACATCATTTAATGGACATTAAAAAGCATATTAATAAACAATATAAAACAAATTAAATGACAAAACATTCTAATTCACATCGTTAGCTAATTTACCTTGTTGTGGTTGACTCGAAGCACCCTCCGCATGATGACGAGTTTCAGATGGTACGTCGCACAGAGGTATCTTTTCACATCGTTAGCTAATTCTAATTCACATTCTAACTCGAAGCACCCTAATTCACATTGTAATTTTTGCCGTATCTTTTCATGCAATTCACTCAGGGTTGATGTACGTCGCACAGAGGTTCCTCGTGTTTCCCCTTCAAAAATCACACCCTGTTGACCTTGATATTTTCTTCCATTCCAATATAAGACAACGCGAACAGAATTACCACCTGAACTCATGTTTCTCGTCACTGAAAACACCTTCAAAAATCTATGAAAAAATGAAAAAACACCAGAATGATGGCAGTTTAGCAGAGGCAGAGAACACTGGAAGCCAATATATGAAGGAACTGGGGGGGCTTATTTATAGAATTGGGGTTGCTGTAACATGCCTGAATTAGGCATGTTACAACACGCCCAATCTAGGCGTGTTGTAACATGCCTAATCCAGGCATGTTACACAGCCCCAATTTTGTAAATAGTTCATGTCACACAGCCCAATTTCTGTAAATATTTGTGAAACAGTCCATTATTGGTAAATATTTTGTAAAAAACACCATTTCGGTTCTTTTGCCCAAAATTACAAGTTATTTTTTAAAACATAAAAAACTGAAACAAATTTTAAAACATAAAAGATTAAAGTAAAAATTATTGCAAATTAGATTTGAACTTGTATATGCATGATGTGTGGCCATTTTAAATTTTAATAAAAATAAGAATAATTTTTTAATTTTTTGAATTAAAATTCATAACATGAAGTTTATCTTTTATGAAATTTGATAATTCAATGTGATTTGAGAGAAAAAGTTTGGGACCATGTCATATAATTATTTAATAATAATTTTTCATTATATATATATATATCATTTTTCTACTTTAATAAAAATAATTTACAAAATAATTTATAAATATGAGATTTAACTAATAAGTTGTTAATCTGAATGATTTTTTATTTAATCTTTTTAAGTAAAGTATTAGATAAATTTTATATATAGAAAAATGTGATTAAAAGAAAAAACTGAATCAAAAATGATTAGATTTTTTTGATGAAAATTAATCATGAAGGATGAATACTTTATATAATTTTATGATGAAAAAAAAATCATCACTCTTAATTAATAAAAAAGAAAAGGCATTTAATTACTAATTAAAGGACGTACATGATTGAGATGAGACATCAGGATAATTGAACCAAAACTACAAAAGATATGCAACTGTCATGCACTCCCAAGAAATATTCCATCCTAGAGGGAAAGCAACGCAAAAGTTGAAAGTAAAAAAACTTAAAAAATATCAGCTATATGTGACTCATTCTGGTCGTTTAAAATTGATTCCAGTTGACGCGTGCTTGTTCAAAGTCTTTCTAATTATTTCCTTCACACAGTAAAAAAAAAAAAAAAGTAATTATATGCTGATTAATATTCTCATTGGTTGAGTAGGGTCAAAGCACTACAGAGGAAAACGCCAGTTGCAACACAATAACAATTTATTTAACAATATTATATAAACTCTTGGACTCCTAAAAATTGGAAAAAGTTTTTAACTAATTTACATTTTCGCCCACCAACAGCTGGCATCCTTTTCATTCTCCACAGCATTTATCATTTGTATTATAATTTTATTTTTTAAAGTCTAAACTTAGTGATGATTTGGAGTTTTGGCTCTAGTTTCATATCACTGATAGTTACATATAAGTATTTTTAATATTTATGATAAAAAATTATGATCTATTTTTGTAAAATAGATTTGTGTATTTAGATATATATTTTTTAAGCAATAAAATTTTTCTTTAATAATAATGTGAATACTCTAAGTATACTCACACTGAGAGATCAATTTTTACTATTAACTTTTTGATGAATAGAACTCTAAAGAATAAATTATTTTTTTTTACTTTACAAGAGTCTAAAACTAAGTTTAAACTTTTCTAGTTTGTATCTAATACATTTTTTATTCATATATGTTTTTATTTATAATATTAAAGATATATGAATTTGAATATTTTTTAAAGAAAAAAAAAGAAATATTTTATTTGAAATAATTTCATATCTCTTCATCTTTATAAAAATAAAAAACTATCTTTGTTGTTTGTCGGATTGATCCGTCGGTAATTTTCGACGAAAATATCCGTTGGAAATCCATCCATGGAAATTATTGACCAAAATATAAGTTGGTAACTTATTTTCAATAATTATTTATTTAATTTTTTTATTTATTATTTAACATCAGTCATTTCCTTCATAGCCCTTGCTACTGCAGAAAGTGCAACCATGGCTTTTGTATTTCCAGATTCAGGTAGGAAAACATATACATCCTTCATGTGATGGTGCCTTTAATGCACATTTCATTTTCAGACAGTAACAAATAGTAGGGAAATCTCCATTAAAAATTATAATCAAATATATTCTTTAAAAGCATATACAATGTTACCTAAATACATTAGAAAAATCAGTAAATCTCAAGTTTCACACCCTTTTCCGGTTTGAATTTAACAGCATCCCACTCAGTAGAGGATATGGGAACTATTTGAGGCCCATAAGGATAGCCTTTAATTCTTTGAAGATAACTTTGTCTGGGTCCTCAAAACTCCTGTACTTATATTCTACTTTGACTTCATGTTTAGCAAATTTATCATTTGGAGGAGCCTTATCAGACTATTTCTTCAGACTAGGAAATTTCTCTTCTGCTATTTTCTGGTATACCATTACCTGATTATCATTTAACATTTTCATGAAAACGAAATACATTTAAAAACGTTTTATTTAAAAGAAATATGATGTTAAATTTTAAGATGCAGATGCAAGAGAAAACATTGGTTATGCTCCTCCACAGTCACCTTGGAGTCATGGTACATGGACAACTCAAATTTGGAGCATTTCATATTTGATAATCATTTAGAGTAGAAAAATAGTTTGTAAGATGACATAAGACGTTAAATATCAAATTGATTAATATGACAATGAAAATGAAAAACAAGCAAAATGACATGGCTTATCATCGAATAATGAATATTAATGACATTTAAAAAGTTTATTCATCATGGGCTGGAAATTAAATTTATTTATATACAGATATCTCACCTTAATCCTCAGTTTTGGACTGAATTCAAGATCCCCTTTGAAAACTGCAGCTGGAGTTATATTTCTTGTTTTAAGAGCACCAAACAAAGAAACTGGATTCTCCACACACGACAATCTTGTTGATGTTTCCTTTGAAAAAATATCTGGCAAGCGTTCATTTTTATACCAATAGGCAGTCATAACTAAACTTTCCTCTCAGAATTATACTTTCCATTTTCATACCATGGGCAATCATTTGTTTGGCAATGGTGGTAACTTGCTCTTTCTTTGTTCCTTCATCAAATTCTTTTGATGGACATAGGGCATTTGTAATAAGACAGAGACGTTTCTTTCCCTTGTTTGTCATTCCAAATTTGTTTATTAACACATTCACGCCAACAATAACAGCATCAAGAACTAACATCAAAGTCAAGGTATACAGAAAAGAATAAACGTGAGGTATATAGCTAATTATTAGAAACTAGAAAGCTAAAAACTATATCAAACAGTGTAACAAGAAACAGAATTGGAGATATATAGCTAATTATTAGAAAAGGAAAATAAAAGAACTAAAATGAAAAATAAATGGCATTAAGTAATTTAATGAAGGAAAAACTTTTTGCCAGAACCAAGCAAACGTGTTAATATTTTAATGCATGGCAAAACTCAAAATCATATAATTAATATTATGACAAAATATTAAAAAACAAGAAGATAACAATTAACAAGTAAAAACTAGCATAATATAAAACCAATAACTTTATCGATACAATCACCGTTAGTTGTTCCTGGAGGCAGTTGTTGTAAAGCCTCAACAGTATCTTCATCCACAACTTATTTTTCAAAACCACAACATGTTGGTATCCACCCACTTCCGTAGCAAGTTCATTATTAGTGTCTGAAAAAATGTCAATACAAGCACAGGTGAGGGAGGCCCTTAATCAAATCCCATCACAGGAAAATGACAGAATTAAAGAAAACAAATAACACAGTACAAGCAGGATTCTTCCAGTGACACTTAAGGAAATCAAAATGAAAAAACTCTGGGTAGCCAACAGGACAAAATATTCAATTTAGAATGAGAATGAAACACAAAAGAAGCAAAAGAAAATCAAGGAAGATGCAATAGTTTCTTAGTTCTTGCTCACCATTTTTGCATTACAGATAGTTACCATTTTTAGTGCAAGGAAAACTTGGTAATCAGATGACAACACAATTAGTAATGAAACCAATAAACACCAAGTCAACATGATTCGTTGCATAGTAAGGATTAAAGTGAATGTGTACCTTCAGTTCCAAATAAGACTATTCCCACTTAATCATATTTGTTATAGATCAGCTGCACAAAAAACAAAGCAAAAGGATCATGTTATTGAAGCTATCAACTAACAAAGTCAAGCATAGGATATTGAAATAACAAAGACAAAATAGAAAAGAGGGTGGGAGTGAACAATACCTTCTTTTGTACAAGCATTGAGCGGACTCCCTCAATTACATTAAGAACAGAATGCATGGATGGGCCCACATCAAGCATCAAAAGCAACGCTTCCTTTTTTTTCCATAATTTAATTGTGACAATAAAAAACAAATACAAATTCTGCATTTAGAAGTAATAAAAATTAGAATAATAAAAAGAAAGATGAGAACAAATAAGAAATTATTTTCTCAAAATCAGTTTTTTAATCTTTACATTTGGTGGTGGGCGTAGGAGGCTTTCATCTTGTTTCCCCAAATGTTTGCTGCCAGGTGAGTTTGCTATCAATGCTTCTATTTTTATTGTATAATATACATAAGCAGCAAGTGCATGGTGCAGGAAGATAGTTTAGAGGCACAAAAAAGTTGTATTCTGATATCACTTTAGTTCGGGCACATTCTAAATGGGGTTTCTCGGAAAAAGTGTAAATTTGAAGTAAAAATATAAACCAAGATAACTGAAGTTGAGAAATGCAAAAGGATATGAAGAAATGAAGTAAAAATTGTACCTTGTTTCGAGCCATAGGTGAAAAAGGAAGAGCGAGCGAGATCCCACTTGCTGAAGGAGGTGATTTTTGAGTTATATGTATGCATTTTGTTCATCTTCTGATCTTTCGGTTTCCCGCTTTAATAGAGAAATTATTCCCCTGCTCCTGGACTATCACATGTTCTGTGGTCCAATCCAATAATTCCTTGACACATGGAAATTTTGACAGCTGTTAAACCAATGCAAACTGCTCCTAATGGAGTCTTAACGGCGTTAATAATGAGTAACTCTTGCTGTACCAAATTGAAGCTTGATGGATGTGGTTCCACCAATCCTATTCAAGGGTAAGCTTAAACACCCAAAGGTTTCACCAATCCAGAATTTTGTGTTCGTGTTACAAGAAAAATTGTTCTAGAGAAATTCTTCAATAGAATAGGATTTGTTATAAGGAGTAAGGACTTATTTAAAAAATAATTATTTTAAAATAAAATAATTATTCTTCAATAATTTTTAAGGAAATGAGTGCTAGTATCATAGTTTTAAAAATTGATACCCTGATATCCAATCAGAACATTCATTCACTGGATCAATGATTAAATTAATGGGTCACTAATTGATCCATAACGCGTTGGAAGGAAAAAGGTTTTTGTAGCGGTATGAGCAGAAGCATGTGAAGCATAGAGATAGTGCATATCAGAGACATAAAGTGATAAAAAAAAAAAAATTGAAACAGATCAAGACGTGAAGCATGGGATTCAATTCCCTTTTAATTTGTCATTATATTTTACTTTTTAAAACATAATGCTTCTTTTTGGCTCAACGATACCCACAACTTTTCACCTGCAACCAACCGCAAACCTTTAGGCTTTGTTTGAGAGTTATGAGGGAAAGGGAAGGAAAGATATTCAAGGGGAAGGGAGGGGAAGAAAATGGAGGAAAATGAGAAAAATTCCTTCCTCCTTATTTGAGAGTTAAAAATATATTAAAAAAGGAAAATTGAGAGTTAATAAGATACTTTTACAATTTTGCCCTTGAATTGTGATTCAGTGCTTTGTATTTTAGTATTTTACTAACACTAGCTGGGTAGGATAGTAATTTATTACTTTTCCTTCTAAAAACCACCAAATTGAGAGAACAACAATTTTTAGATTTTGGAGGATTTTAGAGGAGTTTTAAAAATCACCAAATCCTTTTCCTCAAAAATTAAAACTCCTAAACAAGAAGATGTCACCATCTAAACCTTTCTCTTCCCTCCCTTCCCCTCTAAAATCCCTCTCCCAAACAAAGCCTTAGGGTGGTCATGTATCAAAGTTGTGAATCCCCTTGTATCAAGACAGGCTTATCAGTTTCGTCTGTACTTGCTCAAAGAAGGAATTTTTCCCAAGAGGCAAACAAAATCAACAAGTGATCTAATTTACCTATGACCATATCATTCTTCAATGTATTGGAAGTAAGCCATATGTTCTACCGAAAACAACTTTTATTTTGAGATAGAGTGTCACTTGATTATGTAAAAGAGTGAATGTTAATTTTATTTTTTTTAATTTCATATATTTCCTTTTAAGGTCTTTTTTTTTAATTATCTTCTATAAAAATAATTTAATATTATATTAATAAATTTATAAAATAATTTAAGAAAAATTAATAAATATAATTGAGTTATAATTAAGTTAGGAAAAATTAATAAAATAATTAAATTATTAAAACATCATAATAAAAAAATTCATATGTCTATTAAGTAAAGAAAAAGAAAAAAAAATACTTGTATTTTAGAGTTCTAGTTTTATAATAATCAAAATTCAAAAATAAAAATTTGGATGATTGAATCTTAAAATCGAATTTTCAGTTAGAAATGTTTTTTGGAAAAAGTAATAGAATAAGTCCTAATTCGGAAATTTGCCTGAGGCTTCCTTAATCAATTTTAAACATTTTAATATATTATGAACTTCAAACATACATTTTCATCAAAAGTTATAATCCTTTAAAGTTTATAATTAAGTCCAATTAGCTAATTTTTAATAATTTAAATATATTTTTTTATCATTTTGTAATCTTTAATTTATTTTATATTTGAGACTAATTTTTTAACCATAAAAATAAATAAATAAAAAATGGGCCATAAAGAAGCGTTAAGTTTTGAAAAGCAAAATATAATCACAAATTAAAAGGTTTCAATTTTCTTTTTATCATTTTATCTCTGTTATGCACTGCCTCTATGCTTTACACGCTTCCACTCATACCATAACAAAAACCTTTTTGCTTCCAACACTTATGGATCTATTAGGGACCCACTAATTTAATCATTGATCCAATAAATCAATGTTCTGATTGGATCCATCATAGTACCAATTTTTAAAATTATGATACTAATACTATTTTCCTTAAAAATTATTGAAGAATAATTATTTCATTTTAAAATCATTATTTTTTACATAAATCCTTACTCCTTATAACAAATCCTATTCTATTGAAGAATTTCTCTAGAACAATTTTTCTTGTAACACGAACACAAAATTCTGGATTGGTGAAACCTTTGGGTGTTTAAGCTTACCCTTGAATAGGATAGGTGGAACCACATCCATCAAGCTTTGGTACAGCAAGAGTTACTCTTTTTATTAATGTCGTTAAGACTCCATTCACTACTACAGACAACACATACGACGATGGTTCTAAATCACATACGATGACGGTTCTAGAATCGTCGTTGTTGCGTGTGTCGTTGTAAGTCGGAACTTTCGACAACGGTTATAAAAACCGTCTTCGTATCTCTCTTTTTTTTTAAAGGAGATACAAAGACGGTTTTTTCAAAAACCGTCTTTGTATATGCACATACAAAGACGGTTTTGGATAGAACCGTCTTTGTTTCCCCTATTGTGTTTATTTATATTTTTTTATAAAAGAAGATACGAAGACGTTTTTTCCAAAAACCACATACAAAGACGGTTTTGGCCAAAACCATCTTTGTTTCCCCTATTGTGTTTATTTTTTATTTTTTTTTTTGTAAAAGAAGATACGAAGACGGTTTTGCCAAAAACCGTCTTTGTATGTGCGCATACAAAGACAGTTTTGGCCAAAACCGTCTTTGTTTCTCCTATTGTGTCTTTTTTTGTAAAAGAAGATACGGAGACAATTTTTACAAAAATCATCTTTGTATGTATGGATACAAAGACGGATTTTAGTAAAATCGTCTTTGATTGTCGTGTTGTTTTTTTTTCTACCTACATACGAAGATGATTTTTTTTTTCAATAGACTTAGTTGAATATACACTTACAAAAAAAACACCGCATTGAATAATTTATATTCTATAAAATAAATAAGAAACCAATTAATAAATTATGTCAAATACAATGGCTAAACATTTTATATTATTGGTTTTACATATATACAAATAATGTGAGTGTCTATACTAATTATAGAATAATCCATGTACGTACATATATACAAACCTAAACATTTTATATTATTGGTTTTACATATATACAAATAACCATGATTGCAAGTCTGAAATCACAACCTAATATATAATTAGTGTAAAAGACTAGAAATTAAAATTTTGCAGAATCTGTAAATATACAATAACATGAGGTAAGAAATTAATTAGGCAGCCTATACACAAACTCCTCTGTCTCTTTGATCAGATCTTGTGTAAGCAAGGGTCCCTCCTACATGGAATTGCCACAAATATAACACATCAAGTACTGAAGCAAGTGCAAGCATTAAATGATGCACACATCACTAACAAGCTATGTATGGATCAAACTATCTGCATTGTACTCAAACATCAGAGTAAGCAAATAAGACTAGGAGCCAAACATCATATACACCAAGTGATCGAGTACATAAAACCAGCACTTCCAGCACACCATACAAATCCCAAGACAAATTAATGCATCTTGACTATGGTTTTATATTTTGGTCATGGTTGTAATTGCGTGTGGTGAATCATAAAATCTTTATATAGCGGCCAATTGTGGGAAAAATGTGGCTGATGTAGCCGTAATTGCAGTCGCAGTGCATTTGCAAAGAGTCTAAATACATTGACATTGCAGCTGCAATTGTGGTTGCAGACCGCTATTAAAAACCTTGATCCAGACTTAAACAATTTTGAGCAATATTCATAGCCTATTGAAAACCCCTACAGAATGATGTCCACGAAAGAATTGAAAGAAGCTGACAATCTATTCATCCTGTAATTATCCTTTTCAAAGGGACACAGTTGCTTTCTAGTTCTTAATAATGCAGACTTACAGTCAATTATTAAAAACAGAATCACATTTTATTTTGTATGAAGAGCTAGAGGAATGATTGGTAATAAAACGTGTAAGAAAACTAAACACATGGTGCATTAAACCTAAAATCCTAAGTCATCCACCTTACATAACATTCACAGCAAGAGAGGGGCCAAAACAATCGATTTAAATTAATCTGATCTATGATTTACAAAAATGCTATTACTTTAGTAGTTTGTAAAGTTGCCTTTTGAAATAATATACCCCTAGGACAACGTATCCCAAATGAGTTCCTTTTATGTCTTTTAGTTTGGTCCTTCCTTTGTGAAGAGAGTTATATTTTTCGAGTACCTCTCTTTCTCTTTAGCTAAGCCTAACAACTCATACACATTTGCCACTTGCTAAATGATAGATTTATCCCGAGGTTTTCGATCAAAAGCTTCCGGTCCCTTGAAAAGCTTTTAATCAAAAGCAAAGGAATATGAAGAGAAGGTTAACTATGTGTAAATTTAACTATAAGTGTATGTAAATATCGAACAAAAAGTAACGATGCTGGATGTATACCCAATAGTACCTAAAGTATCACAACCATAGAAAGCTTACAACTTCCACAGCCCACAACAAATGAGATAAGAAAATTACTTTATTAAATTGTTAAAACAATTTTAAAAGTTAATATTACCACAATGGACCCTTTGGAGGAGGAATCAAAAGCAATAAACCCACTAACACAGACTTCTGTAATGCCTTCTCCAGTTTTTAGAATATACTGAAAGCACAAAAAAATCATTCTTAGAATCACAAAAATAATTAAATAGTTGGGCTTAAACTATCAACAGAGATAACAACATAGTTGTAGTTCAATTTGCTATGCAGTATTAGTGTGTGCCCATTTCATTTTGAATGGCTATTACTGTTAGCTTTTCTTTGAACTTAAATTCCATATTATTACCTAAAGCCAAAATATTGTCCAAGTTATGTACATACTTTCCCGACCCCAATGTTCTTAAGACATTTGCAATACATTTCTGGAACCGAAGCCACAATGTAATTTAGTCAATGAAAAGTTCAAACCTAACCATTTGGATAGAGAAAAACACCTTTCCAGTAGACATGGCTAATTCTCCCAATTGCTTCCATTTGGACTCACTTTGCACTTCAGTGGCAATACCCTGCAAAAGAACAATGAACATTACTCACAATATAAACTTAAATCAAACTCATGCAAATTAGAAATGCAGAAAATTAAATAGTAGAGTTATCAAATTTCACAAGTCAAATAATATATCCTTGCAGGAACATATGAACTTGTGAACTTACCTTAGCAACCTCTAATCTTCCAAGTTGTATGGCTAGATCAAACCTATAGTCAGGGTCGGTAGCTACTTCAAGAGCATCCTCTATCATCCCTCGTGATTCAAGGAAACGAGCCACACTGGTGTAAAAACAAGTAAAGAATTGCAATTAGGATGTATGTGACATCGAAGCACCAAACATTGAATGAAATCCAAGAAAACACCATGTGCAGATATAATTCCTTCCAATTAACCATGTACACTCTTTTATAGTCCAAGAGTGTTGCTGATATTTTAATTCTAGGTTCGCACTCTAACCAATCTCATCATGGTAAGAATTATGGTCAATGCTCTTATAACTATTCAAACAAAAAAACTATTAATTTATTACCCAAAACAGATCTTGTCTTAATTATTCATTTGTGCCACTTTATGTATTTGTTCCCTCACTTCTGCAGAAAAACATTGTAAATTCTAAGTCGCCACCCAAGGCAATATTATCTTTTTGACCTGAAGAAATATATAACAGAAAAAGAACAAAAAATATTAAGACAAGATCCATGAAATACCCTTTCAATTTTGTAGCAAGGATAAGCGCAATCATCCAAGAAACACAACTTAGGCCTCTGATGATAAGCGCAATATAGTAGCATATACCTTATTGGTCCTTTGTATAGTGTGATGATCAAGACACAAGCTGGGAGGAGTAAATTACAGAAACAATGCCATCTGTGGCAGAGAGAATGAGGATATCAACACAGTGTTTGTGAGGGTAGAGTTGTGATGCTTCACTGTTGCTGGACTCCACAAGAAGGAGCTTGTTTGAGAAGGAAACAGATAGAAGCTTTTGGTTAAAAAATCTTAGGTACATTGAGACCATCAAAGAAGCTTTGGAAAGAAAAGAATAAATACTTTCATATATAAAAAATAACTGACAAAAAAAATATGACCAACATGCACCTTGCAAACACAGAACAAAAACCAAGCTTAATTACCTGAACATCACAGTCATGGAGGATGTTTCTGAGCCAGGAGAAAGCAGTGTTCTTGTGACGCTTGTAGAGAAGCAACCTGAAATGACAGTGTATTCATTACTATTCCCATACAAAATCTAGAGGTAGCATAATATCATCAAGTGTCTTATGCACCAGAGCAAACTACATGAAAGAAAGGAAGGATTCAAAAGTCAGCACAAGTGTCACTTTTCAACATTCAATTGGCAAAAGTAAATGGGATATAAGAAATATTGGTTGACGCATGAATGGTTTAGTTTAATTTCATTTGTGTCCACTGCACTTTCCTTCTTTTGAGTTGACCTCCAAGAGTACAAGTCCCCTGTCCACCTAATGCTTGATGTTCATTAGCAAGCTCAACAGGAACGGGTTTTCTAATTTGTGGCTTCTTTATGCTACTTTTAGTGTAGTCTTTCTGTTATCACATTCATCATCTACATGTGCAGAAAATACCAAACAAATTTATTCAACTGACAAGAATGACCAGAAGATTCAGAATCAAGAACCATGTACAAACAAAATTACACCAGTGATATTTATATAAATCAGAATGCAGGTTAAGTTGAATGTGCTTTTACCTTTTTTATAACTCTAATTATGAACACATTTGAATGTGCTTTTACCTTTGTCATAACAGGTTAAGTTGACTTCAATGTTGAATGCATCCATACACAACTCCAATCTATTCTTAAGTTGACTCTACTTCTCACAATGTGTCCTTCACAAAGCTCAGAACCATTATTTCTGATAGGGAAAGCAAAATTTGGCCCCTTCCCAACAGAACCAAAGCTTCCCTCAGTAAGTTCAACTCTACCAGCTCCATGACCTCCTAATTGAACATCTGTTATCATTTCAGATCAAACAGTAAAGATAACTAACTATTAGACTTATGATCAGTTAGTATAGGCAATTGTCAATGTGCAGAAACCTTTTTCTCTGACTCTCATTCCAATACTTGCTTAGGTTCCAATCTGATATTCCAGGTAAACATTTCTTTGTACATATCAAAAAAACAGAACACCAACCATGGCTGCCAACAAGTTTGCAACCATGTTGCACAGAAACATCAAAAAACTCACCCTTGTTCTAGTCTATGCCATCCTAGATTGGATTCAGAAAACATACCCCATATGCATGCAGTGTAGTGAGATATGGTGCAATGAAGAAGACAGAAGCCGATGCAGGGAGTAATCTTGAAAATTGAAGGAATAAAAACAAAAGGATGAAAAGGTGATTTGGAATAAAATAATTGTGAAGTTTTCTCGAAGAACCTGAAATAAATGAAATTAGTTAAAGAATGCCGATTCAAATAATTTGAATAATCTAAGCAATCACCAAAAATACTTTTTGCACCATAGCATTAACATTCTGCTTTTGTTTAATAATCTAACTCTGAGTATATATATAGCAAATTGATAACTCAATAAAAAAGAAAGCCAACATAAATTGAGAATACTGTAGTAACAAGTAAAAAGAAAGAAAATGAATACCATAGCAAGTAATAACTTCTGCATCTAAATTTTAATAATCATTGGACCTTTGATGTTTGTGCTTTATCGGCATGATGGATTAAGTAAAAAACAGAGCCACCAACTGCCCCAGCAAGATACAACTTCAGTAGAAATTCAGGTCCAAAATTTCTTCCAATATGCCCAAAGCCTAATGGGAATTGTTAAAGAGTAATATATTTAGAGCCTGTTTGGATGTAAACTTCTTTAGAAGCACTTCTAGAAGAAGAAAGTAAGAAGAAAAAAAATGAAATGAGCTTCTCTATAAGTAAAAATGAGCTCTCCATTACCTAATTTGTAGATGTCATCTCATCTTTTAGAGAAGTTACATTGGTGAGTTTCTACAAATTAGCTAATGGAGAGCTTATTTTTACTTATGGAGAAGCTCATCTCATCTTTTTCCTCTTATTTTCTTATTTTAAAAGTGCTTCTAGAGAAGCTCATCCAAACAGACCCTTACTACCTAGCTAGTACTAGTTTACTTAAATATGCGTTTAGTAGCCGAATTTAAATCTCATCACCACATTAATATACTAATGAATAACATCAAATAATAAAGGTCTTAAGCCTTCATGTATATAAATAATTAAGATTTTTAATCAACAACAATATTCACACAAATGATATTGATTTGTGTTAATCTTTTACTCAAATGATACATGATTCAAATTTTACTTGATTTATAAGTATGAAATAACTCGTATTGGTAAAAACATATTTACATCATATATGTTTTTCTGTCTAAGTGCTAACAATAAATAAAAACATATCTTTTGGAACATCATTTTATACAGCAAGGAATAGTCGTAATGTTTAAATCTCATAGCATACTATTTTTAACATTAAAAAATGATTAAAAAAACTATATTAAATATATACATTTACTTTTTCAATAAATTAAAGTTACATG
>PYAF01002985.1:324075-343239 GCA_007407185.1 Glycine tomentella | reverse complement strand
CCACAACTCAGGATGGGAATAATGAATGTGTTCCTTTGGCATTTGCCGTTGTTGAGGGGGAGACGTTGGAAGCTTGGAATTACTTCCTTTCTAACATTCGCTTCCACGTTACTCGCATGCAAAATATATGCCTCATTTCGGATCGCCACCGGAGCATCATATCTGCTGTTCAAAGTCATCCTGGTTGGCAACCACCTTTCGCGCATCACGTGTTTTGCCTGCGCCACATTGTCAGCAATTTTAATCAAAGATTCAAGGATGCAAGACTGAAGAAGGCCCTCATGAATTTAGGTGAGTCAAAACCTTGAAATTGATCATACTTTTGGTTTAGAAAACTTTGTAAACAGAATTATGTTGATTTTGTTTTATATGATGCTACACCCTCTACGGTCGACTTTGACATCGGATTTGCACGATTTCGTGATAGCAGTCCTGAGGTTGCTGAATGGATTGATTCCATCCCCAAGGAGAAATGGACACGTGCATATGATGTAGAGGGGAGAAGATATGGCCACATGACAACAAATTTGGCTGAATCAGTTAACAGGGTGCTAAAGGGAGTCAAGAACATGCCTATCACGGCTCTTGTGAAACACACGTACACCCGAATGGTTCAGTATTTCGTAGACAGAGGTGAGGCGGCCTCCGAACAGCTTCAGCATTCACAACAATATTGCAAAAATGTGGTTGAAGCAATGAGGCGTAATCAGTCATCGGCTTCAGGGCACCATGTACGCAGATATAACGTTGCTCGAACGTTATTTCAGGTGGATGATGGGTGCAAGAAGTCATATTCAGTGTCCCTTGCCGATCGGGTTTGTTTGTGTGGGAAGTTCAAGCCTTTCAAATACCCATGCAGTCATGCCGCAGCTGCTGCTTTACATGTGCGCCAAAATCCTTTTCAGTACGTGGACGACGTCTTCCTTGTAAGCAAGTTGGTGCAGGCATATTCAGTGCCATGGCAGCCAATAGGTAATGAACAGGCCATTCCACTGGGCGAAGGTCCAGTCATCATACCTGACAGCTCGATGCTGCGCGCCAAAGGTCATCCCAGGTCCACTAGAATACGTAACGAGATGGATGAAGTTGAAACATCCTAGAGACGTATGAGGTGTGGCATTTGTAAGCAAGTTGGGCACAACCGGAGAGTTTGTCCTAGCCGTGGGGGGACTTCATGATTTTCTGAGTGGTTGTATGTCTTTATAATGTTTTAATAGTAATCATGTTTGATTTTTTGGTTTTCTGATAATGTATGCATTTGATGTAACAATATGTTGATTACATGCAGTCAAAGAATGTCTGACATCACACGCACAACTTGGGCGTCGTTGAAGACACCTAACTTAGGCGTCATTCAACACGCCCAATTTGGCCGTGACTGAACACGCCCAACAAATACGCGTCATTCAATTGGCCCAGCTTGGGCGTGACTGAACACGCCCAAGTTGGGCGCCATTGAGCCCTATATAACTCGCATGCTCGGCACTCAAATTTCAGTGTGCATACGATGACATTCTTAGGAGAAACCAGGAGTCAGAACATTGGTAATTCCAAATTAGCGTTCATTTATCCGAATGGATCAACGAAGCACGATGAAACAGGGGTTTCTTTCCTATGTGCAACTCCAATTCCTATGCGAGTTCCTGATGACTGTTCGTTTCAAACCCTGAAGAGTAGGCTGCAGCAAACCCTAATTCTTCCCGATGGCCATGTTGTTGACAACACCTTCTATCGACAACCGTCTCTGCATGCAGGTCAGCACTATTTCTTTACTTCTGTGGCACTAACAAATGATGATGATGTTTGCAGAATGTTAAGGTGCAGTGACAATATGTCAAGTGCTGGGCCAATTGAAATTTTATGTGCCATCCACAGAACACCCGATGGCATACTTAACCTACTTCAATCCACAATCGTTCCAACGCATGATGCAATGCTATATTACAACGGAAAGTGGAACATACCCCGAAGAGCCGGTTCTGTGGGTTATGCCTTTACTGGAACAAATCCAATACGATTTCAAATTCCTTCTGCATGCACCATGGAAAGACTGAAGGCTGTCATCAAGGAAGTTGCGCCGGTTGGATTTCCCCCTGATGGAATTCACATGTCAGAGTTGGTGAGAAAATTGTTTTTCCGACAGCCACGCCATGCACAATATTTGACCACCACAATCGAATATCAGATAAAAAAGTTGACAAGCGACGAAGACGTGTTGAAGATCATAGCAGAATCAAACTACTGGAAACGTTTTGGTCCTATTGAAATTTTAGCCATTTTTAGCAAACCGGACATGCAGATGGAATGAGAAATGTGCACTGAATATGTTGTTTTACATTATTGTTCTTATTACAAATGAACGTTCTGTGTAGGGTTTATCGATTCCTGTTTAATGTTTAGGCCTGATAGTGTGATTAGGGTTAACGTCTTCGGTTACAGACTTAGGGGTAAGGCTTTACATAAACTTCACTAATATTGAGTAATTAGTTTTCCCATTCAAGTTTTGCCTTGGCAAGCGCTTCCTTAGCTGCAATTTTCTTTGCTTGTCTCTGTTCACTTTGCTTCCTTGCCACATCCTTGCCAAACGCCTGTGATGATGACAGATACAATCAACCTGAATAATACTAAATCTGGCTGAGGTGTGGGGTGTTTCAAGCTTTGTGTTGAATTTGTGCATTCCACGACAATTATAAGCTAACTAATACGTACACTGAAAAATAAATAACACAAACAAATGTAACATACATAATAGTTACAGTACACATCATTCAAATAAATGGTACAAACGAATGCTACAAGCAAGCAACTAAAACTAAGACGGTGGTGGCCACTGTTGCTGACGCGCTTGCCTATCAGGTTGCCTCCGTCTTCGAGGTCGCTGTGAACTGCTTGCCTCTACGGGGTCTGGCTGAGACGGGCATGGATGATAAGGATCTGGCCGATACATGTCTGCCTCGGAAAATCCTGTGTCATACAATGGGACATACAATGTGGGTATCTCAAGTTCTTCAAAGTTCCCTTAAGACAGGGACTTCTCAGCTCAGGGGTTTTTAAGGTATACAGATGAAGGATTTTGGATCACCAAAGGTTTTCCTCATGATTAAAGGTGATAGGAAGTGATTTGGGTCACTAAACAAAGTTCATGGAGCTTGGGAAGCTCTCTAATGGCAGAATGGCGCTCAGAGGAAGAAGAAAATGAGTTTCCTCTCCCAAAAATGCGATCTGCCCTTTTATACTGGCCCTGACCGACATGCCGTACCATCAGTGCCACTACCGCGCCATCCGCGTGGCAAACCAGAGACCTTGGCGCCATTCGCGCCATTACTAGCGCCAGCCGCGCCAACTTCCCGAGGATGTGGCGCTATCCGCGCCAACCTGGCGCCACTCGCGCTGAACACCAGAGACTCTGGCGCTGATCGCTCCAGCGCCGCGCTCCTGGCGCCAACCTCACAAACTGGTTTTCTCATAATGGACTCTGGCGCTAACTGCGCGGCACCTCGTGCTAGCCGCGCCAGAGCTGGGTTCATTATATTTAAGGTTTTGGAAAAATAAGTTTTTCTCTGCTTTAATCGATTACCAACTTGTGGTAATCTATTACTTAAGCTTTCATGAACACTTTAATCGATTATACTTCATGTATAGTCCAAAATAGTAAAATGACACGTGACCATCTCATAAAGGTCGCCATACACGTGGACACTCTCCACGTCGGCATCACCACATTAAAAAGGTACTTATTCAGCCTCCAAGTGCCAACCCGAACACACGTGTCAGGGTCCCATGTCAACATCGCTACAGGAGCACGGACATCAACAATATTATCTTCTCATTAATAGCATATCTATTATGCCAAGATATTTAAATAAGCGTAACTACCTTATCATATCATATCTCAACAAGTTATCTACTAATCGTTACTTATCTACAAGTAACCATATATCAATAAGGTACACATTATCTACTATTTGAAATATAGATAATTGTCTGCTATTATCTGTTATTCTTATCTTCTCAACAGATTATCTATAAGCAACGACCTAAGGCCCATACTCCACGCTATAAATACAACCATCCAGGTTCTCTTTAGACCATCTCATTCTCATCTGATATTCACACAGAATACCTCACTCTCATCTATACTTGAATGCATTACTCAAGTCTTTCTTTCTATACATCTTAGGCTGAGTTCTCATACTTAGTCATTCTTTAACAATTGATATACTTACTTGAGCGTCAGAGTGTTTTCCTTTGTTTTACAAGTCCCTCCTCTAAGCAAAGCCTACTCACTTCTCGACGACACAGGATTTGGAGTCCACTAAGGCCACATCAAGCCCACACATGGAATTTCCAGATTTTGGTAAGAACACTTCACAAAGTCGTAGAAAAGTCTTCCTGTGATAATCGATTACGATATTGTGGTAATCGATTACTTTGTTGATAAATCTTTTCCAGAAAGCTCAAGAACACTTAATCAATTAAATGTGTTAACAATCGATTACATAAGAGTATTTAATCGATTACATTAGCGTTTTAATCGATTACTGATAGTTACATATTGATTTCTATAAATAGTTGTTGGGTGTTTTCGAAAATAACAACAGAATTACAAAGTACTTTCATTAGTTTTCTGAAGCAAGAAAAGATTTCAAGTGCTAAACTATGTTAAGTCCCACAAGTCCTCAAGATTCAAATATTTCAAAGGAGGGTTCCTTCTTGCGCAAGCTTTAAAAAGAAGTTGTAGAAAGAAAGTCTGGTACATCATTTGCATACTTCAATTACTGGATCACAGGAGGTTTCTTTCTTTACACTTTGTTGTGTATTCTTTTGAGTTTCTTTTTGTATTAATAACTTAGGATTTCTTAAAGCTTTACTAGGATAGGTGTTCCTAGGGGTGAGAGTAGAGGTGAGTGATCTTTATGTCTTGATCACAGAGATTCTAAGAGTGTTAGAAGTCTCGTTCTTAATCTAGGTCTGATTAAGAGTGATTATGTAAAAAACTTGTAAGAGCAATTTGTTATTAGTGGAACTCTAACCTTTGTGGCCGGAAGAACTGGATGTAACTTCTCAAGGGTGAGAAGTGAATCAATATAAACCCTTGTGTTGACTACTTCTTTCTAATCTTTTCTTGCTATTATAATCTGTCATTCTTTGGTGCTACATTTTTTATTCAACAAGTGAAAGTTTTGTGATTGCATTCTTTAGCCGAAGAATTTGATTGGTTGGAGATTCTTTGTTTATTTGTGATACAATCTTGATTACTCTGATTGCTTAAAGAATTTTTACAAGACCAAATTTAACCAATTCACCCTCTCTTGGTTCTTGTGTGTTTTTCACACTATTTTCACTCACCATCTTTGAGAAAATGTTATGCAGAGATATATAGAATTATGGAAGGCCACGCAACTCTTACTTTTAACATTTGTATCAATCCAAAACACATTCATAGGTGTACAATACAAAATGGTGAAATTACACATGGTCATTACTGTGGGGTTATTGTGCACGTGTCTACCCACTGTGTCGACCATGCTACAGTAATGATGCATATTTCTGTTCTTCATGTCAACCCTGCTACAATGACAAAGCACTTGTCCGCCCTCCCTATCAGCCCTGCTACATGAGCGCGAACATCAACCCTCAACAACCAAGTCTCCCTAATCAACAACAGCTTATCTATTACACTTATTCAAATAAGTGTAACCACTTTATCTCTTAGAATACCTCCAACTATCTCCAAGGGATTATCTACAAGTTGTTACTTATCCACAAGTAAAAACATATCTAGAAGGTACTGATAATACGTTGTCGACACGCACCAAAACAATTTAACTACGTTAATTTTGTAGCACAGGATTAACCTAGGTCGACTCAGAGACATAACCAATATGGTTCTAGCTTCAATTTACGAATAACAGTAAGGGGGGGATTTTATCAAACAGTTTGTGTGCGTAAGTAAAACTTGCAAAAACGTAAACTAAAATTAAATAGCAACACAGAAACTAACAGAATTCAAAAGAAGTAATGTCAAACAGAATTAAAGCATCAATTCAATTCATCTCACCAAGCAATTCGAATCATCATTGTTCTCAAAAATTTATCCTATTATGAAAGTTCATTCAATCTCATTAGAAGCAACTCAATCGACTTAACCCCTAAATTGATTGAAACCACAACCCTAACTGAAATATCATCCAATTAATCTGTGATTAATATTCAAATTTAGGAAATGAATCCATAACCTAATCCGTTTTCAATCCTAAACGCATTCATAATCATGAAAACATAATAGCAATTGAAGAAGAAGATGAACATTCACATAGAATTCAAAATACTAAACCAGAATTCAAATTCTCCTTGTGCTTGGGTTGGATCCTTGGATTGATTGAGGATTTAGCCTTCCATGATCATCATCAGTGAAAGCCCCATGAAATTATTGCACGAGAATAGAAGAACAGAGAAACAAAAATGAAGAACAAGCAAGAACAGTTGAGAGAAAATGAAGAAAGGGTTTGATTCTAAAAACTAAAGGAAAGAAATATAAAACTTGTTTATTGAAATGTAAAGAGTGTTGTCCAAGTTTCACTAAAGTCATTAATATATGTAGTGACTGAGTTCTGAAAATAAAATGGGCCACAAACAAACCTAACAATCTAATTATTTGCTATTTACAACCATGAAAGTCAAATTCGCAGCCCAAAATTACAAGTGCAAAGGTGCTAACTTTAAAGCTCACAATGACCCTCAAAATGACAGAATTGGCCTCGGGCTATTTCTAGAAAACTTGTAGATCTTTTCATTATCTTTTCAGGGACTTCTAGAACGCTCCATTCGAAGATCGGTAGCACTCTATAGGCCCTGCACAAGTCAAATACATCAAGTGAGCAAAAATCCGAAAATACGCAACAATTAGCAATTGAGCCCACTTACTTGTCTAAGCCAAAAACTGAATTAGAATCGAAAAATAAAGGTCCAAGAGAGGTCAAATAAGCTAAGAAGGATAGAAAAATATTCAACTAAAAACACTCTATCAAGTACACATTATCTCTTAATTGAATCATATAACTGTCTACTATTATATGTTATCTTATAAATAGATTAACTATCAAATAAAGGCCCAAGGCCCATACTTCATGCTATAAATACAGGTTCCCTTTAAACTTTTAATCATTCGATATTCATCTCATACTCATCATTCATTCACCATCCGAGACACATTTGGAAACCTTCTACTCTTCTTTACTTTGAGACCACCTCGGACTTTCTTACTCAGTTATGCTCTCAAATTGATGTACTTACTTGAGCGTCGGAGTTTTTTCCTTTGTTTTGCATGTCCCCCTCCTTAACAAGGCGGACTCATAATCCAATATGTAGAATCTGGAGCCCACCTAGACTACTTCCAACTCCATACGTGGCATTTTCAGATTTTGGTAAGAACATTTGGCACCCACCATTTGACCGCGATAAAACATACCTTGCAACCTCACATCCTCACAAATCACTGATGGAGTGCTTTTAATTAAATATTTTTCTATCCTTCTTAGCTTAATTCACTTCTCTTGGACTTTTATTTTTCCATTCTAATTCAGTTTTTGTCTTAGGCAAGTAAGTGGGCTTAATTGCTAATTGTAGCGTATTTTTGGATTTTATGCTCACTTGACCTATCTGCCTTGTATATTACCTACATAGCTCTACGAAACTTTGAATGGAGCGTTCTAGTAGTCCCTGGAAAGATAACAAAAAGATCTACAAGTTTGTCAGAAATAAGCCGAGGCTAATTCTTCCATTTGGAGGGTCATTTTGGGTTTCGAAGTTATAATCACTGCACTTATATTTTGGGCTACGAATTTGATTTTTATGGTTGTAAATAGTAAATAATTAGAATTGATGTGTTTTGTTCATGGCCCATTCTTTTCTTCAGACTTAGTCACTATATATTAGTGACATTGGACAAACTTTAGACACATTACATTACATTAGTAAAAACAGTTTTACATTTCTCTCTTTTAAGTTTTTAGGATCAAAACCCTTGCTCTTATTTTCTCTCAACTGTTCTTCCTTGTTCTTCATTGTTCTTCATTTTCTTTTTGCTATTCTTTTATTTTCGTGCAATTATTCCATGGGGCTTTCACTGATGATGATCATGGGAGGCTAATTACTCAATTAATCCAAGGATCCAACCCAAGCAAAAGGATAATTTGAGTTCTAGTTTGGTATTTCGAATTCTGTTTGAATGTTCACTTTCTTCTTAATTGCTATTCTGTTTTCATGATTATGAATGCGTTTATGATTGAAAGCGGATTACGTTATGGATTCATTTCCTAATTTCGAATATTAATCACAAATTAATTGGATGATATTTCAGTTAGGGTTGTGGTTTCAATCAATTTAGGGGTTAAGTCGATTGAATTGCTTCTAATTAGATTGAATGAACTTTCATAATAGGATAAATTTATGAGAACAATGATGATTCAAATAGCTTGGTGTGGTGAATTGGATTGATGCTTTTAATTTGTTTTACATACCTCTTTTTAATTCTGTGTTGTTCTTTAATCTTAATTTACGTTTTTGCAAGTTTTAGTTACGCATATAAACTGTTCACTAAAAATTCCCCCTTACTATTATTAGTGAGTTGAAGTTAGAACCATATTGATAGTGTCTCTGAGTTGACCTAGATTAATCCTATGCTACAGAATTAGCATAGATAAATTGTTTTGGAGCGTTACGACAAAAGCTTATCAAAACTGGCGCCGTTGCCGTGGACACGGTTCATTGTGAGCTAGCTTTAATTCACTTATAATTAGATAAAAAGAAAAAAATGTATTTGCATACATTCACTGCATATTGACATTCTGTTGCACAATTAAACTTTGTCACATATTTGCATTGTTGCTACTGTGCATTATGAAGTATGGATGATGTAGTTTATGTGTGCTGTAAAAAAAGTAGAGAAAACAGAGAAAAAAAGGGCAAAAACAAAGTAGTAGTAGGGAGAAAGTTAGTGCAGTGTAGTTGCTTTTGTAGTGTCATTTTACTGTCCCAAAATTTTTCAGACTTGTGCAGTTTGAGTTGCGATTTCTTTCCCAAGGTTTACCCCCCATTTTAAATAAAAGCAACCCTATAAGGGTTAAGGGTTGGGTGTGGGTTCCAATTGGCAAATTTGACCCCTAAGTAAGAGTTTTGGACCAGTTTTTACAATTGTCGTAGGGGCATTCTAGTAATTTCACAGCAAACTATTTCAGAATGGGCTGAAATTTTACCAGAATGTGTAGAAAATTCATACATCAATTTGAACAAGTTATGGAGTAACACGCTCACCAGGGGTCCAAATCGCCAAATTCCATCGTTTATGCCACTTTTAAGGCGACTTTCTAATTTCATGATTTTTTTTAAAAATCACCAAAAAAATCACAAAAATCAATCAAGATTTTTAGACATTTACCATTATTTTTTTTAGATTTTTTCAAAATTTTTAAGGAATTTTTCCAATTTCTATTTCATTTCAGCATATATAGTTAGTAGTGTCATAGTAGAATAACTGTTTGATATTTCTGTGTTGTCTGTGTTTATTGTTCCTTATGAGCTGAATTGTGTATGATTAGGTCCACATCAAGTGACTTACATTCATATAATCCTGAGATAGATAGGACATTTCACATATTAAACAGACATTAGTTTAGATGACTTTGATAGTGTAGTTTTAAACAGTAACATAGTGTCTTCTGACTTTGATTCTGAATTTACTTATAATCCTTTTACTTCTACACATCTTGATATAATGGCTGATAACAACCTAACTCTTAAGGAGTTAGCTACACCTGAGAACTCCAAGATTTACAAGGAGAAAGTGAAGAAATTCCATGACTCTAGGATTTTTAGAAAGAAGTTCCATAGTGGCCAAAAAGTGTTATTGTTTAACTCTCGTCTTAAGCTTATTTTCGGTAAACTTCGATCTAGATGGGATGAACCTTATGTTATTACTAATGTTTTTCCCCATGGTGTAGTTGAGATTAAAAATGAAGCTACCGGCAAAGTCTTCAAGGTCAATGGTTACCAACTCAAAGCATTTCATAAGAGCCCTCAAGTGGAGGAGGAGCTGGTAGAGGACATCTCTTTGGTCCTGCCAATTTTGTGTGAATGACATTTTGGGAGTTTCCTTTTCTCTTCTTTTATTTATTGTCTCTTTGTTTGCATTTCTTTACATGCTTACATTAAGGACAATGTGCATTTTCAGTGGGGGGGTGAAGGATCCTAAAAATCTGTTTCTCTGGTTATTTTTTGTTTTCTGTTTTCTGCCTGTTTATGTTTTATTTTTTGTTGTCTGTTTATGTTTTGTTGTTGTCTGTTTTTCATTGTCTGTTGGTTTTTGTTTTTTGTTTATCTGTCTGTCTGTATTCTGTTTGTTTATTTTAATTTTTGAGTCTGTATGCTTTTGTTGTCTATTTCTGTTTGCTGTTTCTGTTTTGTTGTTGTTTTTATTGAATTTAGGTACTTTGTCATGTTTTTCATAGGATTTCCAACTTGTATAAATTGTAAGAAATTTTAAAAAGTTTGTTGGATTGAGAAGTTTCATACTTGATGTGAATCATTGTTGCAATTGTTGAAGTGATAAGTAGGCTTGAGAAATAAAATTTAAAATGAACCATGTGTGGTAGAATTATGCATTGTGAGTTTTTGAGCATTTGTGGATATGTTCTTTCATGTGTGATTTCACCCTTGTGCTAGATCACTCTATGTTTTGCCTTGCCTCTTTTGACATTCCTTGTTGCACATGCTTTGATTGAGATGATTTAGACCTTCTTTCTTTAAGCCACTAGCCAAATAAACCTATCCTTGTGTTGATATCCATTGTCACCCTCATTGAGCCTTTAGCCTTTTCTTTCTTGTTTAGCTCATTAAAAACTAAAAAATGATGGAAAACCATGTTATCCTAGCTTTAGGGAGAAAATGGGCTTTGAAATTGTTTTGGGAGTGAGTTTCAAACAAGTGTGAGATATTTGTATTTTGTTTTGATTTGAAAGAGAAGAAAAGAAAAAGACAAAAGAAAGAGTTCAAATAGCAAAAGTTCAAAGAAAAAAGACAAAAAATTGTGTATAAGCAAAGAAAAAGAAGTTCAAGCAAAGAAAAAAAAAATGCAATAAAAGTTGTTATGGTTCATTTTCATCCTTGTAAATTCTTTTAAATTTCATCTTATTGTTTCTACCCTTCTGTTATCTTGTTGGCTTGCTCCCCATTGTCCCTCTTTTCTCTTAAGTTTTAGCCTAAATATCCTTTTCTTATCCACCTTTACCTAAGCTATTCATTACAAGCTAATAAAGTCCTTTTGATCTTTTGATGCATGTGTATTTCAAGTTGAATGAATTAGAGGCTTGTCAATACTTAAATGTGCTAGATACATGTGGTGTTTGAGTGTAAACACAAGCCATACACATTGTATGAGGTTGAGTGTCACCCTTTGAGAGAATTCTATCACCTTGGTCCATTCTTAATTCTAAACTTGACTACTTTTCACTTTGCACTTTGTGATCATGTTTTCATCGATTGTTTGTTACCTCAATATTATTCTTCCTTCAGCAGAGTACCGGATTTCCCCAGCAGCACCAGCAGATCCTCTTACATCCACTGATGCACCTCCAGCCACAGAGACTCATCCTGTTCCCTCAGATTTAGCAGCTACAGAGCCATCCACTCATGAGCATACATCCACAAATGCTGCAGTTATTGTAGAGAGAGGAGAGGGAGAGGAGTGATCAGGACATATTTTCAGTTTCTGTTTTATTTTTATTATTTCTGGTTTTTACATTTTGTTTGGTTTATGATTCTGCAATAGACATTGCATTATGCACATTTTACATTTCTGCACACACATATATATATATATATATATATATATATGGTACAATTTATGATTTATACCTTACAAATAAAAACTGTTTAGATCAATGTTTGACTTGAATGCGATTTTCCAAATAATGCTCCAAATTTTCCAAAGCACCGTGACCTTATTTGTGGTTGCTGGGGACAGCAACTTATAAATCTGGGAATGGTCGTTACACATTATTTCGCAAATCACAATCAAAGAACAAGTGACGTCTAACAGAATTTTTCAAAATTTTTTCAAAAATAAGCAGCACATCAAATTTTTCAGAATCAAAAGTGAATGGACATAGTGATGGATAGGATTTCTTTGATAAAAGCTTGATGAAATGAGACATAGCATGAATTGCATGTTGCATGAATGGAATTTGATTGTTGGTATGAGAAATGCATGTTGAAGTTGAAATGACGCTTGAAATGTAGTCAGCTGAGATTGACTTGAGTACTAACACCTGTGAGGATTTGAGCCAAACAGCGATAATATTTTCTTTCCGAGAGACTCCAATTTCATTGTACTCTAGAACTTGAATTGTTTCTCTGGATTCAGGTGTGACTTGATATGATTAAGGCATATTTTTCTTCTGAAACTAGGGCCAAATTGACTAACCTTCAATTATTTATCCATTTGTACCTCATTTGAGCCTAAGCCTTTCATTTCAAAATACCCAAATCAGAACCGCATCCAATTGACCAACCCCTTAAGGCTAGAAAAGGTTTGATATAAGTTCATGACAACAGAAAAACAGGGAACTATCCATCAAGGTATGAAGAAACACAAGGGAATTCAATTGGTTGTGAAGATCAAGAAGAAACAAGCATAAGTCCAAATTGGAAGACAACAAGTCCATCAAACATGAAATTTGAGAAGCTCCAGTAATCTCTAATTTTGTTTATAAAAAAAAAAAGTGTATTGCTTTGTTTTACTTTAGAATAAATGGTTGAATAAAGTACCAGGTGTTGAAAAGAGAATGACAAAGAGCATGGAAGACCACAAGGAATGGACTTAAGGGACTGGATCTAGCCTCTCATTAAGCTACTTATCCAAAGAATTTCCTACCCTTAGCCCAGCCACGTTGCAAGCCGGAAAGACCTTTTGATCAAGTCATACTTGCAAATGTTGAGGATATTTTCAAGCTTATGGTAGTGCTGTGACATTGTTGAGTAAGAGAGTCATCATAACCTTATACACTTGAGTGAATGAGTGGATTAAACACAACTTTTGTGAGGAATACTCAAGTAACTCTCATGAATTGACAGCATTGAAAGTGCCATGGAAGCTTTGATGTGAATTTGATCATACATAGCATGATGATTCTAGGATTGTAACCTGTGGCTTGTGTTTGATTACTGATTCTTGCTTAGTCTCGAATTCTTTCTGTTGCTGGGGACAACAACTTTCAAATCTGGGAATTGTTTGATGTGTTGCAAACACATCTTAGTTTTAGGCTAGTTTTAGGTCATAATTTAGTTAAATAATTTAGAAAATAGATTAAAATTGGTTAAGTTTTATTATTTTGTTGTTTTAAACTCAATTCAATACAATTGTGCATTTCAGGCTTAAAAAGAGGAAGTTCAAGGCAAGAAAAGAAGAAAACTGAGTTCAAGGTCTCGCACGAATCGCGCCAGATCCCGCGCGAACCGCGCCAAGTGCAAAATAAGCAACATCAGATTCGAATAAGCCGCTAGATCAGCGCGGGACCTCACGCCAGTAGCGCCAGATGCTAGAAAGCCAACCTGCCAACTCGAAGACCTCCTGCAAACCGCGTCATTCTCATGCGATTAGCGCCAGTCATTCGAAGCCTCCGCGCGAATCGCACCAGAGCCACGCCATCAGCGCCAGAAGACCAACTTCAGGCCATTCAACTCGAAGACTCCACGCGGTTAGCGTGGTGTACCACGCGATCAGCGCCATGCTTTCGAACAGACCGCGCGGTTAGCACGGGATTCCGCGCGGGTCGCGTGGAAAAGATCCTGTTTCCTTATTTAAATTATCTATTTCAAAATTTGGTATAGTTTTAGGCTTAGTTACTGTAATTAAACCATTCTATAAATACAAAGCCTTTGAGGACTGAAGGAGGAATCCATTATTCATCTAAAAACCACATTCCATCATTCTAAGCCTCTGGAAATCAAGAATCAAGGTTAGGGTTTCAGCACAGTCATGTATTATTCAACAACTTTGATCTTCTTGAGGCCTATGGCAGGCTAAATCTTGTATTGTGGGAAGGCCATGAACTGATGTGAACTCCTTCGTAATTTGACTTGTATTGAATAATAATGTTTTGATTGTTTTATTCTATTCTATTCTTATTTGGAACTGATCACTTCAATTAAGTATTGAGGGTTAGGATTCACAATGGGGACGTTGGGGTTCTAATTTCTGACCTGTTTAGAGTAACAGTTGTTCATTACCTAGGGATAGGGATGCGTGGCTGCAGAAATTATGATATGGTCTTTTAAATGCTTAAACTGATAGATTTCACTAAGGAATTAGGTTTTCGATTCAGGTTAAAGGGTTAATTCACTAAGGGATTAGGGATTAGCTAATCTAGAAAAGACTTATTTTCTGAATAATCATAACAAGAAACCCTTATGATATATTCTCTAAATGCTTAATTTGACAGGATTGCTAAGGGTTAGGATTCTCGATCGAATTAAAGAGATAAGTCGCTAATAATTTAGGATTTACGATATTAGGAGAGATTTATCATTTGTGTAAATTAAACTAATAAACCAGTTAAGTGAAGGAGGTAGGAATCAAAGGGGATTGCGCCTGACCACAATTGCTCTTCCATTAGTAACTTCTCGATTTAATTTACTGTTTATTTAATTTCTGTTTTTACTCAACAACCAATCAATCAACAACAACTTCTTTCAACATTTTCTGTTTTACTTTCAATCACATTGATTCCTTATTACTGTGAATTTCACCCCAATCCCTGTGGAGAACGATACTCACTTACCTATTTTATTACTTGAAACAATCGGTGCACTTGCCATAGTGGTAGCGTATTAAATTGCTAACATGTTCACTTGACCTATCTTCCTTGTATAGGATCTACAGAGCTCTACGGAACTCCGAATGAAGAGTCTAGTAGTCCCTAGAAAGATAACAAAAGGATCTACAAGTTTGTCAGAAATAAGCCGAGGCTAATTCTTCCATTTGGAGGGTCATTTTTGGCTTCGAAGACAGAATCACTGCACTTATATTTTGGGCTGCGAATTTGATTTTATGATTGTAAATAGTACATAATTAGAATTGATGGGTTTTGTTCATGGCCTATTCTTTTCTTCAGACTTAGTCACTACATATTAGTGACATTGGACAGACTTTAGACACATTACGTTACATTAGTAAAAATAGTTTTACATTTCTCTCTTTTAAGTTTTTAGGATCAAAACCTTTGCTCTTTTTTTCTTTTAACTATTTTTCCTTGTTCTTCATTTTCGTTTTGCTGTTCTTCCATTTTCTTGAAATTATTCTATGGGGATTTCACTGGTGATGATCATGGGAGGCTAATCGCTCAATCAATCCAAGGATCCAACCCAAGCAAAAGGAGAATTTGAGTTCTGGTTTGGTATTTCGAATTCTGTTTGAATGTTCATTTTCTTCTTCAATTGCTATTCTGTTTTCATGATTATGAATGCATTTAGGATTGAAAGCGGAGTAAGTTATGGATTCATTTTCTAATTTCAAATATTATTCACAAATTAATTGGATGATATTTCAGTTAGGGTTGTGGTTTCAATCAATTTAGGGGTTAAGTCGATTGAATTGCTTCTAATGAGATTGAATTAACTTTCATAATAGGATAAATTTATGAGAATAATGATGATTCGAATAGCTTGGTGTGGTGAATTGGATTGATGCTTTTAATCTATTTTACATTACATCTTTTTAATTTTGTTAGTTTCTGTGTTGTTCTTTAATCTTAGTTTACGTTTTTGCAAGTTTTAGTTACGCATATAAACTGTTTGATAAAAATCCCCCCTTACTGTTATTAGTGAGTTGAAGTTAAAACCATATTGATAGTGTCTCTGAGTCGACCTAGGTTAATCCTATGCTACAGAATTAGCGTAGTTAAATTGTTTTGAAGCGTTACGGCAAATGCTTATCAATCACCAGAACCCTTCAATGGTCAGTACGCGTTCCAGCATCAAATGTAGCACCCCCGTTGAGGCGTCAAACCCTCTGCAAACTACCATGACTAATGCAGACACCATCCTACAACTCCAAAACCGCATAACAGAGATGGAACGAAGACACGAAGAAGAATTCTAAAGGCTAAAAGCTGACTGTGATCAGCTGGAGGCCAGAGCGAGACATCGAGGCAATCCCAGCTCCTCACAAGAAACAAACCAACTCAAGGAGAATCACATCCCAGACAGGTTGTCAACCCTCATGGCAATCCCAGCTCCTCACAGGTATATCATCCATAAGGGTTGAACAATACGATGACACCCTTTTGTTGATCGTATCATGGAGGTTGCCCTTTCCTCTGGGTGAAAATATCTTCATCTAGAAAGGTATGACAGCAACACCAACCAGACAAACATCTGGATGCCTTCCTCACTCAGGAAAACCTATACACAAATAACGACATTGTGCTACATCGAGTGTTTCCTACTTCTCTAAAGGGGGCAACTTTGACATGATACGGTGGTCTCCCCCCGTGGTCCATAGACAGTTTCGACACCCTTGTCGAAAAGTTCAATACACAATATGCGACCAGTTGATCTCACAAGTTAACTTCCGTTGCACTAGCCACTCTGTGTCAAGCAGATGACGAACCTCTTCGAAGGTTCATGGAATGATTTTGAAGAGTAGCCGTTCAGATCAGAAACCTCAATCCTGAGGTGGCATTACACTCTATGATGTTGTCTCTACAATCTGGCAAGTCTGTGTTAGATACAGGGGGAGCTTAAAGAGGATCAAGATGCTGAGGCTCTTAGTCTTGGATAAGTTTCAGCTTTTACATGCCATTCAATTGAAGGCATATGTAATCTTTATATGTATAAGACTTTCATCCTATGATCCATTGCATTGCATAAACATTATTCATTGGCTTGCATTCATGATTTTCAAAAAAGCACATGTTCTGTGAAAAAGCTTTAAGTGTTCATGATTGCATAAAAAGTCAAGTGTTCAAGGTTTAAGTTTTGCAAAAAAAAAAAAAAACTATTTCGCACTGCTTTAATCGATTACAGGTATATGATAATCTATTACTTGAGCTTTGATTAACAATTTAATCGATTACAGTTATGTCATAATCGATTACACTACATAAACACAAAATAAGTCTTCTTGTTATAATCGATTACCATTTAGCAGTAATCGATTACTTAGCACGTTTTTGAAACAAGACTTCCTGTGTTAATCGATTACTTTGCTCATGTATCTTTTCTAGAAAGTTCGAGAACACATTAATCGATTACACAAGTGGAATTAATCGATTACATTGACGATTTAATCTGATTACATTCAATTACTACAGTTTTCTATAAAAAGCAGTTGGGTCTTTTGAAATGAAAAGATTATTGCACAACAAAATTTTCATAAATTTTCAAAAGCCTTCTGAAGTGAGAAGAGATACGTTGAGTCACTGAGCTCTTGTCCCATAAATTCTAAATCTTCATGTCACATTGAAAGATTTCTTGTGCAAGATTCTAAAAAATTTCTTGGAGAGTTTGCTCTGAAATTTGTTTTCATTCAACTTGGATCAAGATTGGTAAATCATATGCATTTATATACATTGGATCATCAGGTTGACTCTCTCCATTAAACTTTGTTTGTAATTCGTTTTAGAATCTCAGTTTGTTTGTTACTATTACAAAAGAATTCTTAAGGCTTGTCTAGAGTAGGTTTCTCTAGAGGGAAAACTAGAGAGGAGATTCTCTATGTCTTAATCACTAGGAGTCTAAGGAAGTTAGATTTCTGATCTTAATCTAGGGTTGATTAAGGGTGATTCTTGTAAGCTTATAAGAAAATAATTTTGTGAATAGTGGAACTCTAACTAAGTTTGGTTAGAAGAAACTGGATGTCGCTTCTCAAGTTAAGAAGTGAACCGATATAGTTATTGGTGTTGAGTACTTTCTCTTCATCTCTTGCTATCATTGATAATCATTCATTTGGATAATCTTTTCAAGATCAACATAAATATATTTTCAGCTATTGTTTTCTTTAAAGGTTGGCACTCGATTGACTGAAAGATTTTAAAGGGTGTTTTTGTGATATGATTCTTAATACCCTAATTGTTTGAAAGATTTAAAAAGACCAAGTTTAAACCAATTCACTCCCTCTTGGTTATTGTGTGTTTTCATACTATTTTTAGTTTGTGCAAGAAACCTCCCTTTAGCATGGACGAGATACGTGAACGAGTTAAAGGTTACATACAGATGGAGGAGACGTCAAAGTTCCAAAACAAAGTCCGACAAGTTGGACAAAAGCGAGAAAAGCATGAAGTGACAACCAAAGTTGACCCCCAGAGGCCAGACAAAAAGCAAAGGCTGGACAAACAACAGCTTCTCCGGATAAGACCTAGGTACGAGAGATACACTCCTCTGACGGTCAATCGAGTCACGATCATAGACGAAGCCTTCAATACAGAGGTACAAGTTACACCACCAGCTCCCTCATCGTCTCTCAACTGGGTCTCAACTGGGTCCCAAATGACTCTTGAAGCGCACTCCAAAATCTGGAAGTGAACTTAGGATCTCTGTCACTGACAATGTTCTCAGGAACCACATGCAGTTTAATAATCTCTCGGACATATAGCTGAGCCAGCTTCTCTGCAGTGTAATCAGTCCTCACAGGCAAGAAGTGAGCAGACTTCGTCAGTCTATCAACAATCACCCAGATGGAATCACATCCAGTCTGAGTCCTCGGCAGCCCAACTACAAAATCCATGGAAATGCTGTCCCATTTTCATTCAGGAATCTGTAATGGTTGAAGTAAACCTGACGGTCTCTGGTGCTTAATCTTGACCTTCTGACATACTGTTGTGGGATTTATGCGAATGAATATACGGCAAGTGCACCGATCGTTAACAAGTAATAAAGTAGGTAAGTGAGTTATCGTCTCCACAGGGATAGGAATGATTTTGCAGTAATTAAAACAATTGTGATTGAAACAGAAAACAGAAAATTACACAGAAGTTGTTGAATGATTGTGTTGATTGAAAACGAAAATTTAAACAAAACAGTAAATTTAAACTTGAAAGGTTACCAATGAGAATTAATTGCGGTCAGACACAATCCCTTATGAGTATTACCTCCTTCAATTGACTGATT
>PYAF01002985.1:307315-319110 GCA_007407185.1 Glycine tomentella | reverse complement strand
TTTTCTCTCCTCTCGGGGTTCTAATCACTTTCTCAGTTGGGTCGGAGGTGTTTAGATGAAAGATGGAGGAGATACGAAGCTCTCAAACTCATCAATGGAGGTTTGGGACGAAGGAGGAAGAAAATATCCAAATTTTCGAGCTTCTGGGCCTTTTATAGGCCTCTGCCGTGACTCCCACGCTTCAAGCGTGGACTCCCACCCCCCAAGCGTGGAGTTCCAGACAAAATTCCACTTCTGGGCAACTTCCCACGCCTCCAGCGTGGCTTCCCACGCCCCAAGCGTGGACTGGCAGACAAAATGGCATTTCTGGGCTGCTTCCCACGCCCCAGGCGTGGCATCCCACGCCCCAAGCGTGGAACCCCAGAAAACCCCTAACTCAACCTATTTCATCTCTTTCTCAAGCCTTTCCTCTGAATACTCTTAAGCATATTTATTATCCTTAATTATGGGCTTAATCTAGGCTTAATTACATGCTTAAAATTCAAGATATTACATGGAGAATCATCCAGTTAGTCTCGAAAGAGGCACTTACATGTTACACGGGACATCGATATAAACTGTGTCGATGCTCCCCCACCACAGAGTCTCCCTCCTATTACATTAACATATGCAGATTTCAAGGGAATCAATCCTATCAACCAGGATGACCCATTGGTGGTTTCCCTTATAATCGCCAACTTCAAAGTGATGAAGGTTCTCATTAATCAGGGTAGCTCTGCTGACATTCTATACTTGAAGACTTTTTAGAAGCTGGAGATCTCACCAAACATAATTCAACCTCACCCCGGACTCCTCATAGGCTTCGCAAGAGAAAGGGTAGACACCTGGGGCTACGTGGACCTTATGACTACCTTCGGTCAAGGTTCACTTTCAAGGAGTTTTACCATCAGGTATTTAATTGTTGATGCGGACACCTCTTACATTGCTTTGATTGGTAGGAAAATGCTGAACAAGCTTGGAGCTATTGCTGCGAACACGCACAAAACACGGCAAGTGCACCGCTCGTTTCAAGTAATAAAGTGGGTAAGTATAGTATCGTCTCCACAGGGATTGGGGTGAAATTCACAGTAATTATAAGTCTCAGCAATTGGAAGTAAAAAGAAATTACGTAAAAGAATTGTTGTTGAATTGGTTGAAGTGTTGAGTGTAAAACAGAATTTAAAGGAATAAAATGCAGTAAATTGAATGGAGTTGTTACCAATGGAATGAATAATTATGATCAAGCACAATTCCCTTTCTTCTCTACCTCTTTCACTTAACTGGTTATTAAGTTCGAATTCTTCTGTTTACTCAGAGAATAAACCTTTCCTAGTTTAGTTAACCCCTAATCCCTTAGCGAATTAACCCTTTAACCTGAATTGAAAACCTAATCCCTTAGTGAATTCTATCAAGTTAAGCATTTAAAAGAATCTATTATAAGGTTCTGCAGTCACGCATCCCTATCCCTAGGTAATGAACAACTGCTATCTTACTCAGTTTAGAAATTAGAATCCCAACATCCCTATTACGAATCCTAACTCTTAGTACTTAAGTAGAATGGCCAATTCCAAATAAGAATAAAACAATCAACAACAAAGTAAAATAAAGCAAACATAAAGAATTCTCATTCAATACCAGTCACATTACAGAGGAGTTCACATCGGTTCTTGGCCTAACCACAATACAGAAATTAGCCTGCCATAGGCTTCAAGAACACAAAAGTTGTTGAATACATGATTCTGTTGCAATCTTAGCCTTAATTCTTGATTTCCAAGGGTTTAGAATGATAAAATATGATGTTCAGTGCTTCCCAGCTCCTTTCATCAGTCCCAGAGGCCTTGTATTTATAGATGAGTTTAATTGAAGTAACAAAGTCATTTTCTGTGCCAAATCTTGAAACAGATCAATTTAAATCAGGAAAGAAATCTTCACTGTGCTGATGGCGCGGAGTCCCGCGCCCCAGGCACCAGAATATAGTGATGGTGGCACTGGTGGCGTGGGCCTGGCGCCCCAGGCGCTAGGTTCCAGAGATAGCGGTGCTGATGGCACGGGCTGGGCCTGTTGACGCCCCAGGCGCTACATTCTAGTGAGGATGGCGCTCCAGCCGTGGGCTCTGGCGCTCTAGGTGTGGGGTTCTAGAGAGAATGACGCGGGTGGCGCGGATCGCGTGGGACTTCCAGCTTGGATTTCTTCTTTCTTTTGCCTGATTCTCCTCTTTTTGGCCCTGAAACATGATTTTGGTAATGAAATGAGATTAAATTGAATGTAAATAACAATTAACTTATTCTAACTTATATTCCTAATTATTCAATTGAAAAATAACCTAAAACTAGCCTAAAACTAAGATGTGTTTGCAACACATCAAATAATTCCCAGATTTATTAGTTGCTGTCCTCAGCAACAGACAGAACTTCACGAATAAAGCAAGGGTCAATAATCAAACTGAACCACAATTTACAATCCTAGAATTTATCATGCTGAGTATAATCAATTCACATCAAAGCTTTCCATGGTACTTTCAATTCTGTCAAATTGTGAGAGTGAACTTGAGTATTCCTCACAGAATGTGTTTGTTCCGCTCACCACTCAAGTGTATCAGTTTATGCTAAGCTCTCACTCAACATAGTCACAGCATTACCATAAGCTTGAAAATATTCTCAACAGATGCAAACATAATTCGATCAAAAGGTCTTTATTGGCTTGTAACTTGGCTGGGCTTAGGGTAGGAAAATCTTTGGAAAAGTGGCTAATATGAGGCTAGATCCAGTCCTTTAAGTCCCAATTTTGTGGTCCTCCATATTCCTTGTCTATCCTTTTCAAAACCTGGTACTTTATTCAACAATTTATTCTTCATAGTAAATAAAACAAGACAATTAACTTTCTTTTTGATTTTTTTTTCTTTCAAAATACAGCAACTTTCAGATTTTCAGCTGATAATTTCAGGCTTATCATTCTCCAACTGGCTTTTTCTTGTTTATTCTTGTTCTTCCATACCAATTGAATTCAAGTTGTTTTCCTTCATGCCTTGATGGACAATTCCCTGTTTTCTGTTGTCATGGACTTGTATTGTACTTTTTCTAGCCTCAGGAATGTTGGTCAATGGATATGGCTCTGATTTGGGTAATTTGAAATGAAAAGCTCAGGCTCAAATGAGGTACAAATGGAAAAGGAATTGTGGTAAGTCAATTTGGCCCTGGTTTTCAGAAGAATAATTGCCTTAATCATATCAAGTCACACCTGCATCCAGAGAAACAATTCAAGTTCTAGAATACTATGAAATTGGAGTCTCTCGGAAGGAAAATTTATCACTGTTTGGCTCAAACCTCACAGGTGTTCAAACTCAAGTCAATCTCTGCTGACTTCATTTCAAGCATCATTTCAGCTTCAACATGCATATCACATACCAACAATCCAAATCCCATTCATGTATCATGCAATTCATGCTATATTTCATTTCACACAAGCTTTCATCAGAGAAATCCTATCCATTACTGTGTCCATTCACTTTTTATTCTGAAAAATCTAATGTGCCTTTATTTACTTTTGAAAATTTTCTGTTAGACATCCTGTATGTGATTCTTCAAATAATGCATATGCACCCATTCCCAGATTTATAAAATTGCTGTCCTCAGCAACAGCTGAAAAGGATAATGTGTTGCTAGATATTCAATGATGTATGCATTATTTGAGAAATCACACGATAATGAGACATTAACAATTAATCAAAACAACTAAACTAAAAACACACTGAAAGCTAGAAACAAGAACAAAATTAAATAGTCCTGGGTTGTCACTTTGCTGCTGGATTTTCTGTTGCAGCAAAATCTGTTGTTTTTTTCAATCTCTTCACCCTGAATTGCAGAAATAGTTCCAGCTATATACCTGATGACGTGGGCTGAATTCCCAGATTTATGCCTTTCATTGTAGTCCAAATCAAACTACAGCAACAACAAATCATCATGAATGTGCATAGCAACAATTCCCAGATTTATTTTTTTGTAAAGTTTTTGATTTTATTAACTAACTAAAAATGCATAAACTGAAAATGATTAAAATTTAAACATGCATGCAATGTAAATCTACTGCTATCAAATCAAAATGAACTATATTTACAACAGTAACTGCTCATTTAACGTCTTGAGCTAGACACTTTCTGCTGTTATGCTTCTGTGGAATCAAGTGGAACAGAAACTGCATTCCTGTCCACATCTCCCCCAAAGTAGTGCTTCAATCTATAGCCATTTATCTTGAAAGCTCTGTCACTATTCAAGGGGGAAATTTCCACTGTGCCATATGGATAGACCTTTTGCACAAGGAATGGTCCAGACCAACGTGACTTTAACTTACCTGGGAAAAGTCGCAGGCGAGAATTGTATAGCAGCACTTGTTGGCCAGGAACGAATTCCTTTGGGCGGATTTGGTTGTCATGCCACTTCTTTGTTTTCTCTTTGTAAATTCTGGCATTTTCATATGCAGCTAACCTGAACTCATCTAATTCATTCAACTGAAGCAACCTCTTTTCATTTGCTTTTGACAGTTCAAAGTTTAAAAATTTGGTTGCCCACATGGCTTTGTGTTCAAGTTCAATAGGGAGATGGCAAGACTTACCGCAGACAAGCTGGAATGGAGACATACCTATAGGAGTTTTGAATGCAGTCCTGTATGCCCAAAGAGCATCATCTAGCTTTTTCGACCAGTCCTTCCTTGATGTTCCAACAGTTTTCTCTAGAATTCTTTTCAGTTCTCTGTTGGAAATTTCTACTTGGCCACTTGTCTGAGGGTGATAAGGGGTAGCCACTTTGTGTTTGACTCCATACTTTGCCAACAAGCTATCAAACTGCTTGTTACAGAAATGAGTCCCTCCATCGCTTATGATCGCTCTTGGCACCTCGAATCTGGTGAAAATATTCTTCCTCAAGAATGAAACCACCACCTTTGCATCATTAGTGGGTAAAGCTGCTGCCTCAACCCACTTAGAAACGTAATCTACAACAACCAAGATGTATTGATTGGAGAATGATTTAGGGAAAGGTCCCATAAAATCAATTCCCCACACATCGAACAGCTCAACTTCTTGGATGTTGTTCAGTGGCATCTCATCTCTGCGAGAAACATTACCTGTTCTTTGACAGCTATCACACTGCACCACAAAGTTCTTGGAATCCTTGAATAGTGTTGGCCAATAATAGCCACATTGCAGCACTTTGTGTGCAGTCCTATTTGCTCCAAAATGGCCTCCATAGTTAGAGGAATGACAGTGCCACAGAATATCCGGCACATCGATTTCAGCTACACATCTGCGGATAGCATAGTCAAAGCATTGAAAGTATAAGTAAGGGTTATCCCAGAAATACCTTCTCGCATCATGTAAGAATTTCTTGCGCTGCTGCCAATTGAGATCTCCAGGCATAATTCCAGCAGCTTTAAAATTGGCCATGTTAGCAAACCATGGACTGAATTGCACAGCAAGCACTTGCTCATCAGGGAAAGACTCATTGATTTCAATCTCTGGTCCATCTTGTAAGTCTTTCTCCTGAATCATAGACAAGTGGTCAGCTACTTTGTTCTCTACTCCAGCTTTATCTCTAATCTCCAAATCAAATTCCTGCAATAAAAGCATCCAACGCAGCAAGCGTGGTTTTGCATCTTGCTTGTGCAGCAGAAATTTTAGAGCTACATGGTCAGTGTACACAATCACTTTGGAACCTACTAAATATGACCTAAACTTATCTAAAGCATACACTATAGCTAGCATTTCTTTTTTTGTGGTGGCATAATTTACTTGTGCCTCATTTAAGATTTTACTAGCATAATATATGACATGTAAGCGCTTTTCCTTTCTCTGTCCTAAAACTGCACCTATTGCATAGGCACTAGCATCACACATGAGTTCAAAGGGTAAACTCCAATCCGGAGCTATCAAAACAGGTGCAGTGGTAAGTTTGTGCTTCAAGGTGTTAAATGCTTCAAGACAAGCATCATTAAAACATAACTCAGTGTCTTTCTCAAGCAATTGACTTAGTGGCTTTGAAATCTTGGAGAAATCCTTGATGAAACGCCTGTAAAAACCTGCATGGCCTAAGAAGCTGCGAATACCATTCACATTAATAAGAGGAGGTAATTTCTCAATTAAGAACAATTTAGCTCTGTCTACCTCTATTCCCATTTCAAAATTTTATGGCCTAGCACTATACCTTCCCTTACCATGAAATGACATTTTTCCCAGTTTAAGACCAAGTTTGTCTCCTGACATCTTTTTAGAACTTTAGCTAAGTTAGCTAAGCATGAATTAAAGCAAGAGCCAAAAACAGAAAAATCATCCATAAATACCTTAAGGCTTTTCTCTACCATGTCAGAAAAGATGGAGAGCATACATCTTTGGAAGGTTGCAGGAGCGTTACACAATCCAAATGGCATTCTTCTGTAAGCAAACACCCCAAATGGACATGTAAAGGCGGTCTTTTCTTGGTCCTCCGGGGCCACTGGGATTTGGTTATACCCAGAGTACCCATCAAGGAAGCAATAATAATCATGACCAGCCAAGCGTTCAAGCATTTGGTCCATGAAAGGAAGAGGAAAGTGGTCCTTTCTGGTTGCATCGTTAAGCCTCTGGTAATCCACACACATTCTCCAGCCTGTGATTGTTCTTGAGGGGATCAAGTCATTGTTGTCATTTTGGATGACTGTCATGCCCCCTTTCTTTGGAACGGTTTGGACTGGACTTACCCAAGCTATGTCTGAAATTGGATATATCATACCTGCATCTAACAGCTTGACAACCTCTTTCCTTACCACTTCTTTCATTGTGGGATTGAGTCTCCTTTGTGGCTTCCTCACAGGTTTCACATCACTTTCCATGAGAATTTTATGAGTACAGAAGGAGGGATTTATACCTTTTAGGTCTGATATAGACCAGCCAATGGCTGTCTTGTGCTCCTTGAGTACCTTCAACAATTTTTCTTCCTCAAACCATTCCAGCCCTCTGTTGATTATGACTGGATAGGTTTCATTCTCACCTAGGAACACATACTTCAGGTGTTCAGGCAATTCTTTCATCTCCACTTTAGGTGCTCCAGTTGGAATATCATCTTCCTTTTTCTCCAGCACTTCTGGCACATGTTTATTTGGTTCTGGTGTGGCTTTTTGGTCTGCAAGTTGCAATTCTGCAGCAATTTCTGCTGCTGCACTTTCAGCTTCTGCTGAATTTTCCTTGGCAGTATTTTCTGCTGCAAATTCTGCTGTTGCATTTTCTGCATCTGTTATGCCTGCTGTCATCTCTGCTGTATGTTCTGTTGCTGCTGCATTTACTGCAACTTCTTCATCTCCAGCTGCTGTAATACCTGCTGTCATGCCTGCATAAATCACGTTATCCAACACATCCAACCTAAAACAATCATGTTCATCGGCTGGATGCTTCATAACATCAAACACATTAAAGACAACAGATTCATTATCCATTCTTAATTCTAACTTTCCTTGCTCTACATCTATCAAGGCCCTAGCAGTGGCTAAAATGGATCTTCCTAACAGCAGAGGAATTTCACTTTCACCCTCCATGTCTAATACAATAAAGTCAGCAGGGAATATGAATTTATCTACTTTCACTAGCACATCTTCAATCACCCCTGATGGTTTCCTTAAAGAACGATCTGCTAATTGCAAGGACACTCTAGTAGGTTTTAATTTAGATATACCTAGGGACTTACACATTGATAACGACATTAAGTTTATACTAGCCCCTAAATCACAGAGTGCCCTCCCTACATTTATATTTCCTATGGCTATAGGAATGTTAAAACTTCCAAGATCTTTCAATTTAGGAGGAAGTTTCCTCTGAATTATCGCACTGCACTCTTCAGTGAGTGTTATGGTTTCACAATCCTACAGTTTGTGTTTCTTAGACAAAAGCTCTTTCATGAATTTTGCATAGTTAGGCATATTGGCTAATGCCTCAGCAAATGGTATGTTAATGTGTAACTTTTTAAACATATCTAAAAACCTAGCAAACTGCTGCTTCTAGAGTTGTTGCTTGGTCTGCACCGGATATGGGGGTTTCTCAAAGCGAGAGAAATCCCACTTCTTCTGTGGAGGTGCAGAATCTTGCTCTTTAGAATTTTCTATAGCTATTTCTTCATCTGCATCAGCCGCTGCAGTTTTCTTTTCAGCTTCCCTTCTACTCACTTAGGGCTTTTCCGGTGGATTAAGGACCTTACCACTTCTGGTTGTAATAGCCTTGGCATGTTCCCTTGGGTTTATCACTGTGTCACTTGGGAACTGGCCTGGTGGTCTCTCAGCCAGCTGTTTTGCAAGCTGGCCAATTTGGTTTTCTAGATTTCTGATGGAAGCATCTTGGTTGGTTCTGTGAGCTCTAGTTTCAGCTATAAATTCTGTTGTTGTTTTTGACAGCTGCATCACTACCTTTTCAAGCTCAGAAATATCTTTGTTGGGAATGGCTGGAGGTTGTAAATAGTTATTGGACTTGTAGTCTAAACCACCTCCTTGGAATTTTCTTTGATAGCTGTTTCCTGGAGCAAAATTATTGTAGTTTCTCTGATATGGCTGCTGCTGTCTCTGATCATTCCAAACGCCATTAACCTGCACAGGGTCAGCTCCAACAAGAATAGGGCATTCGTTAGATTCATGCTCACCTTGGCAGTACTCACAGATAACACGTGGTTTGCTGGCTGCCACTTGTGCTGCAGAGACTTGTAATTTATCAATTTTCTCAGTCAACTTGGCCAACTGTTGGGCCAAGATTTTCTGCTCTGCGAGCATTGCATCGTTGCTGGACAGCCGGATTGGTTCTCTCTTTGGCTGAAGTGTCACACTCTCATTTTCATTCCGGGCCAGAGAATTGATTAGCTCATAGGTCTGAGCTGCAGTTTTAGACCTTATAGTACCCCCTGTTGCAACATTAACAATCATGCGTGATTCAGGAATCATACCATTAAAGAAAATGCGTACCTGCTTACCCACAGGCATGTCATATTGTGGGCATCTCCTGATTAATTCTTGGAATCTGTTCCAGGCAGCACACAAGGATTCTCTTCCATTCTGAGTGAAGTTAGTGATTTCATTCACCAACCGGTTATATTTGTCCATGGAAAAGTATTCTGCAAAAAATCTTGAGACTAAGTCCTCCCAAGTGGTGATGCTATTTGATGTTTGTCGGTTTAACCATCTGAGTGCATTTCCCTTAACAGCAAAAGGGAATAGGCTTAGTCTAACTGCATCATCTGAAACCCCTTGATGTCTAATAGTGTCACAGATTCTGAGAAATCTGTCAATGAAGTCATGTGGTCTTCAAAGTCCTCTCCTCCAAACTGACTGTGTTCCACCAATACTATCAATGAAGGATTTATATCAAAATGATTAGCTTGTATTGGTGGCCTCACAATGCTGGAGTTTGGTCTTGTGAACATAAGAGCCAGAATATCCTCCATTAGTTCATCCTCTGGTCTTGGTCTTGGCTGATTATGTTGTTCTTCATCCATTTCTACCTCTGACTCTAATTCTGGAATTGAATCAAAGTCAAAATTTTCTGCTTCTCTCCTTCTTTGTCTGGCTAGTCTCCTTTGGATAGTTCTTTCTATTTCAGGATCGAACTGTAAATCCTCAAAATTTACTAAACCTCACATAAACTCAGAGAAGCAATTAGTAACAAAAAGTTCCAATCACAAAGATTTAAATTTACTGTAAAAATCGGTTCACCAATCCCCGGCAACGGCGCCAAAAACTTGTTGCGAACACGCACAAAACACGGCAAGTGCACCACTCGTTTCAAGCAATAAAGTGGGTAAGTAGAGTATCGTCTCCACAGGGATTGGGGTGAAATTCACAGTAATTATAAGTCTCAGCAATTGGAAGTAAAAAGAAATTACGTAGAAGAATTGTTGTTGAATTGGTTGAAGTGTTGAGTGTAAAACAGAATTTAAAGGAATAAAATGCAGTAAATTGAATGGAGTTGTTAACAATGGAATGAATAATTATGGTCAAGCACAATAACCCTTTAACCTGAATTGAAAACCTAATCCCTTAGTGAATTCTATCAAGTTAAGCATTTAAAAGAATTTATTATAAGGTTCTGCAGTCACGCATCCCTATCCCTAGGTAATGAACAACTGTTATCTTACTCAGTTCAGAAATTAGAATCCCAACATCCCTATTGCGAATCCTAACTCTCAGTACTTATAAGTAGAATGGCCAATTCCAAATAAGAATAAAACAATGAACAGCAGAGTAAAATAAAGCAAACATAAAGAATTCTCATTCAATACCAGTCACGTTACAGAGGAGTTCACATCGGTTCTTGGCCTAACCACAATACAGAAATTAGCCTGCCATAGGCTTCAAGAACACAAAAGCTGTTGAGTACATGATTCTGCTGCAATCCTAGCCTTAATTCTTGATTTTCAAGGGTTTAGAATGATAAAATATGATGTTCAGTGCTTCCCAGCTCCTTTCTTTAGTCCCAGAGGCATTATATTTATAGATGAGTTTAATTGAAGTAACAAAGCCCTTTTCTGTGCCAAATCTCGAAACAGATCAATTTAAATCAGGAAAGAAATCTTCACGACGTTGATGGCGCGGAGTCCCGCACCCCAGGCGCCAGAATACAGTGATGGTGGCGCTGGTGGCGTGGGCCTGGCACCCCAGGCGCTAGGTTCCAGAGATGGCGGCGCTGATGGCGCGGGTTGGGCCTGTTGGCGCCCCAAGCGCTACATTCCAGCGAGGATGGCGCTCCAGGCGCGGGCTCTGGTGCTCCAGGCGTGGGGTTCCAGAGAGAATGACGCGGGTGGCGCGGATCGCGCGGGACTTCCAGCTTGGATTTCTTCTTTCTTTTGCCTGATTCTCCTCTTTTTGGCCCTGAAACATGATTTTGGTAATGAAATGAGATTAAATTGAATGTAAATAACAATTAACTTATTCTAACTTATATTCCTAATTATTCAATTGAAAAATAACCTAAAACTAGCCTAAAACTAAGATGTGTTTGCAACACATCAGCTATCGTCTCCACACCTCACTTAAAGATGAAATTCCTACCATGACAGGGGAATTGTCACCATAAAGGCAGATCAAAAGCAAGCTAGACAGTGCTACGTGTAATGCCTCTCTTAACTCTCTCGTGCTTGATTGATTTTAATTAAAAACTCGTGTCCACTTTGTATTGAAATGGTCTTAGTTGTAAATTTTTCACGAAAATTGTTTTCGCCTTGCTTGCTAATAGCATAAATGATTTTCCTCACCACGGTTCATTTATAAATAAGAATACAGTCCATGATACAGTCCAAAGTCAGTTTTCCTAAATAATATACAGACTGTCTATTACAAATTACATGCCATATGAAATTACAAATTACAGCAAACAGTACAGCAAACAATTCATTAAAACTTCTTCAACATCCTTCATCTACAGTTCATGCTTTTCCTGTTCCTCTGTTCGCCCAAATGAATTGGGGTCATCACAGGTGTCAACCACAGACACAACTCGGGTAAGTTTATGACAAACATAGTTTGAATAATATAAACACAGATAGATAAAATTCACACAGCTTATACAGTGTACAGATCATCATACATATACCCATTGTGCGATGTATAAGATGCATGCTCGTCTTTTTATATGATGCATGACTGAGATCTCAGAATCCTATTAAAAAGGTACCAGAATCAATATAGTTTCACCCACTCTAGTGAAACCTCCCTCCACTCTGAGGGGTCAAAGGGTACCATCATAATAGTTTCACCCACTCTAGTGAAACCTCCCTCCACTCTGAGGGGTCAAGTGCAAATGATGCATGGATTCATTTTAT
>PYAF01002985.1:275953-307215 GCA_007407185.1 Glycine tomentella | reverse complement strand
TCTTTTTATATGATGCATGACTGAGATCTCAGAATCCTATTAAAAAGGTACCAGAATCAATATAGTTTCACCCACTCTAGTGAAACCTCCCTCCACTCTGAGGGGTCAAAGGGTACCATCATAATAGTTTCACCCACTCTAGTGAAACCTCCCTCCACTCTGAGGGGTCAAGTGCAAATGATGCATGGATTCATTTTATTTTTCAGTTACTCCTTTATTTCTCAAATTCTTATATCAGATAGTTTCACCCACTCTAGTGGAACACATAACAAAGCTCAACATCCTTGACCATTCAGAGCATATACTTTTAAACAACAATCAAACTTCTTTTCAATCATCATATCAAGCTTTACATAACTGCCATATTTCAACTTCATAAATTCCTTATAGATAAATCATAATTTACATGGAAAATTCCATAGAAACACTCAGCAACACATGGGAACACTTAGCAACACATGAAATAATACATAACTTTTATTAAAGCAACCACCCACATAAGTATAATTTAACTCAACAACAAGGATTCAAGCCCACAATTCTTAAGCATATTTCATTCATTGTGGCAAATCATCAAACACATGGTTTGCAGTATAAAATATTTGTAAAAGAAAGCTATATAAACATGGATCTTTACAAGTTCATCATAAACATATTCTCATCCAAGTTCTAGTGTCAAACTAAGTATATATATATATATATATATATATATATATATATCCCTAGAACAATATAAGAAATTTCAGCCATCATTAAATTTATAGTAAAATCTAACCATAATTCTAAACACTAATTCATTAAAGATAAGTATACTACTACTAATTTTAGGTTACTTCTTACTCTTCTTTATTAAATTTAGTTCAAGTTATTCATCCAACCATTAGTTATTTAATTTAGAATCAAATTACTTAGTCAAGTAGTCATTCAAGCTCTGAGACATTTCATCAAACACCTAGTCTACAAAGCAAAATAAAATCAATCAAAGATTATTATTCAAAGTAAGCTCAACATAAACTCCCCATACCTTGTTTTCCTAAGCTTTTGGACAGCTTTTCCTTATTTGAACTTGAAGAATTCTTGCTCCTAAAGTGGCTAATCTTCACGTGAAAACTTAAGATGAAAAGCTTTGGTTTTGCTTTAGGTAAAAGGTGATTTAGAAGGAAAATAAAATGGAAGGCTTTTGGTGGAATGTTTGCACGGTTTTGGACTCCTTTGGCTGTCCAATTTTCATCTATTCTCCTCCTTTTATAGGCTAGATGAATTGGCTTTAAGGAAAAAAATCTTCAAAAGCTATGATTGCCTTGCTTTTTATTTGTTTTCCTTTGATTGGTTAATGTTTTAGGACCTTACAAGTGTCCTAATTCTACATTTTTATGAAGCTTTCTTCATCCATCTTCATTTGCACGTGGATGCTAGGCTTAGAGGGCAAGTCTTTCAAGTGTTTTCCTTGTGGAATACTAGCTTAGTCATAAAATTTCTGTCCAAAACCCATGTTACAAAAATATTCATTCTGAATTTTTTAACCGTTGGATCTCTTTAAAATTTTAATGGTATACTCCTAACTTACATATCTAGCTTTTGACCGTTGGGATCTTTGAAATAATGCCCTAGAGATGTCTATGTTTTCTGCTCAAGGAAACAAAATAAAATTTGCTTCAAATATCTTTTAAGCATTTATGACTAGCTTTCCATTTGGACCAATAGCAAGTTCCTAAGCCTCTTAAACATCCATGTGTCCATTCTTGAAGTTTCTTAGAGCTTTTCTCCATTTATCTTGCATCATACTGCCAAAGCTTGTATTAGGAATTCTAATCAACCAATTTTTCCTTCAATTACATGTAATAACTTTACTTGAATTCTTATTGGTCTATTTTGCTTTGAATTATTAAAATGACTAAATTATTTTATTTAAAACACTTATCCCTCTCATAATTAATAGAAAACTCCATGGATTAAGTCCATTCTCTTCTTATAATTTTTCTGATACCTATAGTCTAGATTAAGTTCTTTTCAACATATCCTTCAAAATTCATAGAAATTATAGTTTAGGGTTCTCTGCCTTCAACCTTGCTGATAATTTGCTATCTAACAGTATTTTATCCAATTCTGAGGTTCCCATAAATTTCTGAAGTCTTTCTTGATCATTTTTTACTTAATTGTATTTTGGTAATTTCACTTCTCCCTAAGGGCAAAATCGTCATTATCAAAAAAATGTTCAGGATATCTCTGTAATTGTCACTCTAAGGGTATCTTTGGTTATTTCTAACCCATCTGAGAATATTTATAACATTTCTTCCTTAAATGTCTTACCGGACTTCCTAGGGCAATTTGGTCATTAATAAAATATCCAGGGGTATTTTGATCATTTAGTGCCTCAAGGACCTATCTGTCATTTTTGAAATTGTCCAAGGATATTTATGTCATTTTTAAAAGGGACATATGTGTCTTTTTTCAAAATGTTTAAGGGTATTTTCGTCATTTTTCTTAATTCTTTTGTACTGCCTTTAACTTTAGTAATTGACTGTCATTCCCCTAAATTTTGGGGTGTTACACTATGCAAAGAGTTTGAATGTTGCACTGTATCCTCCCAGCAGGGATCAAGTTAGATACCATCCCACTTCGGAGGATACTAGCCGAGTCATGAGCATAGACAAAAGGTCCACCCCTTATACCCTAATTGTCTATACAGCTCACTAGGACAACACCTTCAATGTGGATCCACGCGATGACAATATCGACAAAAGACCAAAGCTAATCGAGGAACTTGTCAAATTGCAGCTTGGACCCAAACTCGGACAATGTACACAACTCAGCAAAGACCTCATTGGTCATAAGCACATACACATAGCACACATCCTCCGCAAAAATGAGGACATGTTCGCTTGGCAACCATCTAACATGCCAGGCACCGATCCTAACATCATATGCAACAACCTGGCAATATGTCCACAGGCTAAACCCATAGCCCAGAAGAAGCGAAAGACAGGAGAAGAAAGACGTAAGTTAGTGAAAGAAGAGATCAACAAATTACTAAAAGCCAACTTCATCAAAGAAGTCAGGTACTCTACCTGGCTCGCCAACATCGTAATGGTCAAGAAGGCCAGCGGCATGTGGCGTATGTGCATAGACTTCACCGACCTCAACAAGGCATGCCCAAAAGATGCGTACCCATTGCCCAACATTGATAGATTGGTAGATGGTACGTCAGGGTTCCAAATCCTGAGTTTCCCAGACGCATACTCTGAGTACAACCAAATCAGGATCAACACCACAAATGAAGAGAAGACAACATTCATTACTGAAGATGCCAACTACTGCTACAAAGTCATGCCTTTCAGCCTCAACAGTGTTGGGGCCACATATCAGCGGCTGATGGACCGCGTATTAAAAAAATATATAGGACACATTGTTGAGATCTATGTTGATGACATGGTCATCAAGTCCCAGAGTATCGTTCAGCACTTAGCAGACTTAGAAGGAGTATTTGAAAAAGTATGGAGATATGGCATGCGTCTAAACCTCAAAAAATGCACATTTGAGGTGGACGACGGAAAATTCGCTGGTTTCATGATCACACATTGTGAAATGGAAGCAAACCCGAATAAATGTATGACCATATTACAGATGCATAGCCTGACCAACGTCACTAAACTTCAAAAACTTAACAGAAGACTAGTGGCTCTATCAAGGTTCCTCAAAAAACTAGCCGAAAAGGAAAAGCCTGTCTACAGACTGCTCATTAAGACTGAACCTTTCCTCTAGGATGAAATTTGTGTGTAGGCCTTTGAGGCATTGAAAAAGACAATTGTTGCCTCACCTGTCCTGAGTCGACCTAGACTGGAGGCACCATTGTTCTTATATCTCTCAATTGTCCAGGAAGAATGGGAACATCAACTCTCTATCTATTTCCCCAGCCGCATGCTACATGAAGCTGAGAAACATTATCAAATGATAGAAAAGATAGTCTTGGCACTACTCACTTCCGCTAGACGCCCTCGGCCCTATTTCCAAAGTCACCAAGTGATAGTTAAAACTAACTATCCTATTAAGCAGATACTGCGGAAACCCGAACTGGCAGGCAGGATGGTGGCATGGTCGGTCGAATTGTTAGAATTCGACCTTCAGTACGAACCACACAGTCCCATGAATACACAATTCATGGCGGACTTCCTAGCGAAGTTTGCGGGAAAGATAAATCCACCCCAGACTGGTGAAATCTCTTTATTAACGGAGCATCCAATGTGCAGGGAAGCGGAGCAGGTATTATTCTTGAGGGACCTAGCAACATCTCCCTAGAGCAAGCTCTTAAGTTTAATTTCAAAGCTTCAAACAACCAAGCCGAGTACGAGACACTCATAGCAGGACTTAAGCTCGCAAAAGAAATCAGGGCTAAATGTATGAGGTGCTAGTCCGACTTGCAACTCATCCAGGCACAAGTAGCCAATAAGTTTCAAACCAAAGAAACGGTACTCCTCCAATATTATCACTTAGCCAAGACACTCATCGATAGCTTTGAGTGTTTTGAGATGTATCATATACCGCGAGAGAGTAACACTGGGACTGACTTGCTCTCCAAGCTGGCCAGTACTAAGAAGACTAGACACCTCAAAACCGTTATCCAGGAAACACTCCAAACTCCCACCATAGACACCTAAGCGGTAATGGCAGAAGAAGAGGAGGAACCTAACTGGATGACCACTTACAGTACAAAATAATGAAATTGCACGTGGCCATTACTGTAGGGTTACTATACACGTGTCCACCCACTGTGTCGACCCTCCTATAGTAATGGTGCATATTTCTGCTCTTCGTGTCAACCCTGCTACAGTGACAATGCACTTGTCCACCCTCCCTATCAGCCTTGCTATAGGAGCGCGGACATCAACCCTCAACAACTGAGTCTCCCTGGTCAATAACAGCTTATCTGTTACGCTTATTCAAATAAGTGTAACCACTTTATCTCCTAGAATACTTCTAACTATCTTGAAGGTATTATCTACAAGTTGTTACTTATCAACAAGTAACAACATGTCTAGAAGGTACACATTATCTCATATTTGAATCATATAACTGCCTGTTATTATCTGTTATCTTATCAACATATTAACTATCAAATAAAGGTTTGAGGCCCATACTCACGCTATAAATATAGGTTCCTCTAAACCTTTAACCATCCAATATTCATCTCATACTCATCATTCATTCACCATCCGAGACACTCGAAAACCTTCTACTCTTCTTTACTCTAAGACCACCTCGGACTTTCTTACTCAGTTATGCTCCCATTGTAACATCCTCAAATTTTTATCTTGAGCCCATAGTCATGTTTAAATTAAGTATGAATATGTGATGATAGTTTGATACAAGAAGAATAGAATAGAATTTATTTGAACATAAGTTGTTCAAAATTTTCCACACTCAAAAACAGCTATTGCCACCCGTCTTTGAAAATTCATATCTCTTATTTCTTACTCAAATTAGGCTCATGATATATTGAATTAAAGATCTTGATGTTAACTATAACATGAAAAATTGAGAAAAAATTGGATTGTTTACTGCTTGCAGTTTTGAAAATACTAAGAGATTTTATGGTCCTAATTTGAACCTGCTGGCAGCTTTGGAGTTTAGTTTTTAAAATACCATATCTAGAGTTTTAGAACTCCAAATAAGACATTTGATACCTTGTTAGAAAACTTAGAAAGTCTAGTTCAACATACTAAAAGATGGGAATTTATGGACTGGTAGATTAGTACAGAGTATAAAAGGAACAAACCATGTGTGGTAAAATTTTTCTAGTAATAACCATGTTTTGGCAAAAGTGTAGCACTTCGAACTTTGGCACAAAGGCTAAAAGATTCAGCCAAGCTTGGACCAATCAGAAGTTGATTCATGAATACTCCCAAAAATTCACGTGCTCTAGCCATAGTAATATGCATGGGTATGTGAATTAATAGAAAGAAAATTGGTAAACAAAAGTCAATGAGAAGTCAATAAAGTGAATAAGACAAGATTCTTGAATAATATTCTAAAAGCTATCTAGGTTGTAGGTAATTAACTTAAGAGCAAGGAGTGATTTCAGCGAAGCACTTAAGAACCAATCAAAATTGGTCACTTGTAGAAGCTTTCCACATACATGTATGATCATTAATGAAGGGAATCTTTCCTTAAACCTTAAAATAATGGTGCAACCATGAAATTTTATGTTGTTGTGAATTTTGTGAAAGCAAAATAGGAAAAACTAAATGATGGTCGTGTGTGTGTAGTTGTAGGAATTTAGCAAAGGACATCAAGATTTTCGGCCATGCTCCACGTGCATTTGGGTCAAAAAAATGAAGGAATATTGCAAAGCTTGCCCAAAGAAAATCTAGTGCATAAGATAAGATTTTAGGATAATATCTCTTAAAAGTAATTATTAGTTAGTTGCATTTTAACCAAAATAACTACTAACTAAGTTGAAATCTAACTAACTCACTTAAAAGTTAACTAATTAAATTAGTATAAATAGCTAATAGTGTTACAAAAATTCTACACATAAACTCCTAGCGTCAAAGCTCATCCCACGGCTCACTTGCTTTCTTTGCAGCTTGCTTTTTATTTGTCACCTTCTTATTGCTCATAACCGTAGTTTCCCTCCAAGTATCTTATACTTCTATTTTCCTTCTTTTAAAGACCTCCTTCCTTGAAGATTTCCAAGAAGGGCAGCTACCTACTCAGTCATTTGCTAATCCAATTCACTTGAGGTAGACTAGGCTTCAATCTTTAGTTAAGGATTTATTTGGACAAACCTATATGTATAATGGTGCATATTTATGGTTGATTATTTAGGCTGAATTTTCAAATCATTGAAGGTTATTTTATGATGTGGTTATGTTGATTTAACAATAGGATAGGTTGATAATTTCAATGCTGAAATTTTAGTAAGGATTGGATTTGATTTTTGATGACCTTTAGACTTGATTTTGATGGATTGTTTGCTTTATGTTGAAACTATTTTAAATTAATTTTAAGAAGTAGAGGTTGAATGGTATGTGGACAAATGGTTTCAATGACTTAAGTGGTTCAGTTTTGAAGATTAAGAACTAGGGTGGTAAATTGACAAGAGAATAAGGGCTAGACTAAGTTCTAATCTTTTCTTGAGAAGGTCTAAAGGAACTAGAAAATTATGTGGAAGATATATTATGATTTACTAGCTAGATTACTAACATGTTGTCTTTAGCTTGAGAATATTATGTTGTCATGCACAAATTGGCATGATTGTCATTGAATGATGTATGGTGGTTGAGCTATACATGTGGTATATTGTGATGTTGTGATGAAATTTTTTTCATAAGGTTGCATGTATTTGCTCATGGATTGTATTATTGATGAAAATGATGGATTTGATGTGATAATATATATATATATATATATATATATATATATATTGATTCATGTTTCCAAGTCCAATACAAGACTTGCAAAATATGATCCGATACTACATCCAGTACGAGATGTACCTACATACAATACAATATGTAGAGGCCATGTGGACCTTGAAATTTCAGGCATACATGTTTAAATGGTTATTTATAGTGTGGCCATTATTGGAATTTTTTTTTTTTACGGTTTACTAATATACTAACGTTGGTGGTTTAGTTTTGCTTACTGAGAAATTTTATTTCTCACTAGATTTGTTCCATTATTTGTTATAGATGGCAACAGTGATCAATTTCCTTGATATCGTGGATTAGTGGTGGTATAAGGGATGACGATAGAAGCTATTATATTATAGGATGCACTCGATTATCTGCATTTTTATGTATATTTTAGAACCCATTTTCCTGTATCAGTACTTAGTGACTAGAGTTGTGTATGGTGAATCTCGTAAGAAGAAGTGAAGTAAGTTGTAACCATGATCATATTATGTTTAATGAATTAGGATTACAAATATAAAATTTATAGGTTTCAAAATTCTTACTAATATACGTTCCTTTAAAATAAACAGTAATAAAGATTATCTAGGAATATATTAGATTGTTACATCAATAAATGATGTACTTGAGCGTCAGAGTCATTAATTTCCTTTGTTTTACAGGTCTCCCTCCTAAACAAGGCTGACTCACAGTCCGACGTGTAGAATCTGTAGCCCACCTAGACTACTTCCAGCTCAGTACGTGACATATCCAGATTTTGGTAAGAATAATAGGCATCTAAAAATTTCATTCAAGTTAATACATATTACAAAGCGGAAGCCTTTCTATTTCCAGGGGTGTAGTAGCAGAGCCACCAATCTCTCCACCAATTTCCAGGGCATGGATGAATTGCAAGATTCAAAGTGATGTACTGTGCATTTGGAATTGAATGGACATTACGCCAAGATCAATTATATGGATTTTTACTTGGTCTTGACTCTTGAGCTAACAACATTTCCATTTTTGACAGAACTTAGTCCACCTTTTAGCACTACTACAAAAGTGTTATTCAAAGAGGGTTCTAAACCCTATACAAAGACGGTTCTTCAACCGTCTTTGTATCCAACGTCGTTAAAAGTCAGACATTCGAAGACGGTTATTAAACCGTCTTCGTAACAAACGATTCTAAGACGGTTCCTCATTGAACTGTCTTAGAAGGTGTTGAAAAAAATTTTTAAAAAAATAAAAATGACACATTCTAAGACGATTCTAAGGCATGACCGTCTTAGAATAGTCGTATTCTAAGACGGTTATGTATTAGAACGGTCTTAGAATCATTGTGTTAAAATAAAAAATAAAAATAAAAACAGTGATTCTAAGACGGTTCTTTGGTTAAACCATCTTAGAATGTGACCATTCTAAGACGGTTATGCCTTAGAACCATCTTAGAATCACAATTTTTTTTATTTTAACACAGTGATTCTAAGACGGTTCTTTGGTATAACCGTCTTAGAATATGACTATTCTAAGACTATTATACTAAAGAACCATCTTAGAATCACTGTATTAAAAATAAGAAATACAAACAGTGATTCTAAGACAGTTATGCCTTAGAACCGTCTTAGAAGATAATACATGGCAAAGGTGAGAATGCTAATTCCATTCCAGCCTATTACATTGGGTTCTATATGCACCAGAAAATATAATAACCTACAAATTGAAAGAACATCAAACTTCTAATGAGTAGCTTAAATAATACTCAAACAATGAAGCTTATCCATAAAAATATGCACAACAAAAATGGAGTCTTTTCCCACTAGGTGGGTCAACTACATGGAATCATGTATCATAGCTACATTTCTAGCTATTTGGCTAGTACAAACAAAATGACAATGTTACAATGTAACTAAAATATAATTCAATTGAACAATGAAACTAAAATATATGGGATGTTCATTTTTTGTAGCATGGAGCACAAGTTATAATTTCATTTTTTGCTAACTAAATTCATCTAAACCTTAAAACTTACATATGCTTTTAATTCTTATAATATATTAGTTTATCTTTCTATTTTAATCCTGTTAAAATTATTATTTTCAATAACTCCTATAATATTCAACTTTATGGCATTAGTTCCTATTGTTATGTAATTGCCATTGACTATTGTATGTCACAATACAATTTTTGATTTAGACTTTCTAATCATATTTTTGTCTTGCATATATCTTGTTTTCTATTTTAATCCCTGACTCTTTAGTCACATAAATAGATAACGAAAATTAAATAATAGTCAAAACTAATGTCGAAATTACAGAGAATATTTAAAATATAATTTTAAAAGACTAAAATAAAAAGTAAATATATTACAAAAGATTAAAAATATATTTAAATCAAATAAAATTACTATGTGATCGCGAGGTCGCACTCGGTCAAATTAATACAAATTAAATGCAGTAACTAGGTAGTGACTCCTAGGTCGTCTCTCAAGGACCAATTGTCAATGTTTAAGGGATTAAACATGTAAGGGGGTTTTTGACAGAATGCAGGAATTTCTAATTAAAATAGAAATAATAATTAATTACAGGAATTTAAAACAAGTCAGACCCTTCGAACAGATTGCGCCTCTAATATCCTCGGTTCACAAAAGATAAACTATCCTACTTAATCCTTATCAGTCCAGATTAATCTACTAAGCGAAGATTAACCTAAAACTTCATTACACGAATTAAGCAAACGTGAACCTCGTCAGGGCAAGCTCTCAGGATTAAGCAACCTGAGATTATTGAATCATTCAATTCAGAATCATTAAGCATGATTCCAACTCGAAAAAACACAGAACAGAAATCCAAACAAGGAAGAACCAAGCAGAAAACGAATTGCAAATACAACGAATCTCCATTAAAGGTCTGCAATCTGTCCTAGGGTCCAACCCTAGGGTTTAGCCTTCCATTAATTCGAAAATAGCAACAGAAACATAAATTGAAGTGAAACGAAAACCTAAATGCTGAAAACGAAATAACCAGAAACGCAACTAAAACGAAATAAACAGAATAGGCACTGAACAGAAAACAAAATTAGCAATTGTATTCTGAAATAGAAAATCACAAACGAAAATGAAAACCTAAACAGAGTCACAGCAGAAAACGAAACTAGAACAGAGAAGAGCAGAAAACGAAAATATTCTAAAAACCCTAAAACAAAAATAGTGTTGTGTATGTTGTCTGCATGGGCACAGTTTCCCAAATATTAGTGACTGTCTCACAAACGAAAATGGGCCTTCCCTAACAATTTTGGCCCAGAAAATCACTAAAATAAAATAAAATGAAAATAAGCTGCTGATGTGGAAAATGTTGCTGACATGGCGCACTCCAATCTTCAAGTCCAAAAATTAATTCCGAGCCCATTTAATTATTAATCTGCCCTGAAAATAAAAATTGGAATAATTAAACTTAAAATAATCCAAATTAATTAAAATCTGAATTATCAGTCTAATTAAGTCCTAAATGAGAATCAGTGCAAAATTAAACAATTAAGCACAAGTTAGGGATTAAAATGAGTACAGAAATATGAGTAAATAGTGATAAATAGTGACTCATCACTATGTTATCCGGTGTGCGACCATTTTGAAATTTAGTTTGTAATAACATCTATTTAAATATTAAAAAATCAATATTTCATTTATACTTACAAGTGTTCATAATAAATATTACGTCTATGTAAGCTTTTCATCACAATTAATTAAATTCTATTTCATTACAGTAACATTTGCCTCAATCATTTTTGAGATGCAGTGGCATTAACAAATACTAACCCAAGCACTTGGCTACCAACCTATACTTTTTCAAGTGACATTAGGATCACAAGCAAGATTAAGTAAACTAGAACAACATTTTGAAAGACAGCGGAGACATGGAGCACCAAATTGTAAAATACTTGTGCTGCAATTATGCTATCAAGATGGAATTGGCATATTTTTCCAAGAGCTAAACGGCATTGCCATATGCCATTATGTTATCAGCATGTAGTGCATTTGGATGCCTTATCACAGCATCTAACCTTGAAAGTGCCTCTGCAATAGAACAGAAACATTTATCCAAAAAATATATATAGCAAGGCACGACAACAAAATAAGCAAATGGTATTGTGCAACTAACCTCCAACAAGGGGTTTGAAAACAGATCCACCAAATTCAGCACAAACATCATCAAATATTCAAATGGCAATTCTCCTTTCCTCTGAGGTTTTGTCTTTTACCCTGATTATTGAATATCAATAAGGGAGAAGGGCAATTGGATCAGAAAACAGAATGGCAAATATGTCTAAGCTATGGCCATCTGTACAAAACTTAAAAAGTATGCGTAGTCACATACATATTAGCAAGCAGATTGGTAAATTAGCAACGGTCAACAATCCAACTTATTTTACTTGTGGACCAGGGAAGGGGGAGTCAGCACATCAGCAAGTTCCATTAATAAAAATACATAATAGGGACCATCTCAAGCCAAGAATCCTCAGACAAGTTATTGAAAAAAATACTCAAACTTTGATGTTGCCTTAAAGAGAGGGGCAAAGCTCAAGTAGTAAATAAGGTGCATTCATAATTATATATATTCATAGTAATAGTAATACAAAGATAGTTGACAAGAATACTTACATGGTCCTCAAAATCTGGGCTTGCTAAATTGATACACAAAGGCTTCAGTGCCAGAAATAAAGCCTTGATGTCTTAACTCCACTTAAGGAGTAGCAATTAATTGCTAGAAGAAAATGAAAAAATGACTAGACTGTCAAAAGGAAGAATAGGAAAGAGACATTGACAAAAAAGAAAACATACTAACATATACCTACTGTCTCAACATCTATAGGGTCCATCCATTTTAGTTTCTGTACATGTCCATTTACATTTGGATCAAATACACTGCCAATCAAGCTGTATACTTCAGAAAAATCCGGAATAACTGCAATAAAAAATAGGAAGATAAACATTAAATTGAAGATAAACATCAAATATAATAAATCAAAAGGTACTACTACTAAATTTTAGAATTAGAAAAGGGTGATACTAAGGCCAGAAAAGGGAAAAACAAACACATAGCTTAAATTTGAAGGTACTGGTGGTGATTAGTCCAATTGTTCCGATGTCTGTATTTGGATGGTAGGGAAGGTACTGGTGGTCAGGAGGGAAGCTATTTTGAACTCATTAAACCCTGTTAGTAATGTAAGTGTGTAGAGGATTACAATGTAAATGGAACAGAGTATACCACTTGAACTAAGAAATAAGTGCAACTTTAGTATAAAGCAAGGATTTTGTAAATGGAACAGAGTTTACCTGGAGTTTTAATTGTTCTCAAGGATCTAAAACCATTGGCATTATCAAGGATTTTGAATCCATTGTCTGCAGAAAACACCCTCAGACATAGTTTTTTGCAATTTCCTACAAAAAATATCAAATAAAATAAGCAAGTAGAAGCATGATGACATTTCATTTTTCTTTGAAGTAGGAAAATTAAATTGTACAAGTCCCTAAGATGCCAAACAAAGAAACACAAACCATCCTAATCTGTTTCATGTTTGAAAATGATTACATGCCACATTGCATGTCCTATAGCACAAGCAGAAACCATCCCACTAGATGACACTAAAGGCAGAAACCATGGCCACTCAGTTCCACCAATCCGCTATAATGCATTATTGACTGCTATGGGTAGATGTATACAACCTTACCCTTGCACGGAGAGAGACTGTTTTCAAAATTTGAACTTGTGGCCTCCAAGTCACAAGATAGCAACCTTACCCTTGCTACAAGGCTCACCCTCTCCAGATTAGATAGGATGGCCCAAAAAAATTAACTACCAATGAAAACAAGAGGCAAGACAACTACAGAAGAGAAATTGGTTATAATTCAATAATAGCTCAAAGAGACAAGGTCACAACAATGCTCAAGACTTATGAAAACATCAACTCACCTTGTATGTGAGAAGTTCTTCAAGTAGTTTATCTTCATTTTTCTCACCTGGATATTCATCAGAGCAATATTTATTTGTGCACTTTATGAATCAAATCTATATTTAAATAGAGTAAAGAAATGCTTTACTATACTCCTGAATTACTTTAGAAACCATTTCTCTAGAAAATCCCATGCTGACGAAGTGGTCAAGCATCTTGGAACTAGCCAAAACTGCAGACGAGCTTGCCTGAAGGGGGAGAGAATAGGACATTAGTAGCTAAAAATTAATACATGTATGAATTCCACCAAATCTAAACAGTAAAATGGACATTATACATGAAAAATAGTTTTCTATGGTTTCAATTCGTTAGTTTTTTTCCTTTCTGCATTGACCTGCAAGGTTAGGTTATCACTTTGGTTCATCATGGTTAGTTGGTTATCAAGTATGCCACCAACAATCGGAATTAGAGAAGGCCAAAAGCCCAAAAGACAATTTATAGTCACCAAGGACAACGTATTTGCATTATCTTAAACTTTTTGGTAATATATCCTCAAAATTCTTAATATTCAACCACTCAAAACATAAAGAAAAAGAAAAAGTCTCTAAAAGCTTACCACTCTAGAGCCAGTAACAGCATCTCCATTAGGAAGGGTTAAACATGAAGATGACGAGTTATAGTTCTGAATTTCAAGCTTATCTTCAGTGTTCCAATCAAAATTGTCACTCTCCAAACCAGAATCATCTCATCTCTGCCAAAAAGAAACTAAGAATGTGGACATGTAAAGAACCAAAATATGCTCATACCATCTTCAATGACTTGTGAGTACAAATCAAGAAAGAACTCAAGACAAAGAAGCCAATTAACCTTGCATTTTTAGTTTACTTTATAGTCTCTTCAAATAATGACACTTTACATTGGCTACTTTTCAATTTTTCTTTTGTTAATGCAGAAAACCACCACGTAACCCCATTGCCCGGAGGCTCCACGCTGTGCGCAAGTAAGGGGGAGGGATACTGTACGCAGCCTTACCCTTGCATATGCAAAGAGGCTGTTTCCGGATTCGAACCCATGACCAACAGGTCACCAAGACACAACTTTACCGCTGTGCCAGGGCTCATGATTAAGTATGGTGTAATGCAGTTACACTGTAGCTATCAGTTCTATTAATATTATTCATTGAACATGTAATCAATAAGTGAGACAGAGTGCTAATGCTATAACAAAAATAGCAATATAATGGACATGTATACAACAACCTAGTATAGATGACCAAATAAGAAAATGGAGTTTTCTTATGTACCAAAAACAAAGTAACTTCCTTCAGCTCTTGGAATTTTGTTACATAAATTGACCAAGTCGTTTAGCTAATAATTAGAGTCAAAATCAGAACATGACACACTCAGTTTTCATTTTCCTTTTCAATGGTAAGCACTTAAATTCAAATTTAATTTTATAGAGTCTTTAACACTAGAATCATTTCTGTCTGTGAGTCGTGACAAATTTAGCCAGTTTGTTATTGTGACATTCAATCATACTTCTATCACGAGGTCAATTTTAAGTGGATTTACTCTCAATTGATTGATTGCTACCATTTTGGAACTGATCAACTATCTGATTCAGAATTTGTGATGTCTAAAATATTTTTTTATATAACGTAATTACCTGTCTGCAACTTCTTGTAGCATGTCCGAATCAAACACACAAACCTAAAATCATGCAAAACCCTAAACAAAAGAATTCAACACCGATTACAAATTCAAACAACACAGAAATTCACAAACCACGATTAGAAACCCTACCAGTCTGAGAATGCAGGAGCGCGAATCCTACCTCTGCACAAAACTCACAAAAAAATGCACGTCGGCTCAAATTCAACCTTATAAAATTACACAAAATTAAACAAAAAAAAAAGCATAGAGAGAGAACACAACCCTTCTTCGCATACGAATTTCACGAAGAGGAAGAAGAAGCACTCGCTAGTGGTGCGAGTAACGAGAGAGAAAGATAGAGGGTTTTGAAATTTGTAGAAACAGACTCAGACTGAGTCACGTCGCTAGTGGTGTAAGTGTAAACATCCGGTTCCAACACAGCTTTAGCAAGAACCTGATTGTAGATGGCCTTAGCAATGTTGACAAGGTTGGCCCGCACGAGGACGCCCAATGTGGCGTTGCAGGAGAAAACGCAGCGTCCTCTTGTAAGGGTATTAGCTTTGTGGAACCCGTGAATGGCACCCCTAATGTCGCCGCGGTGGCCAAGAGTGTTGAAGAATCTGCAGACGAGGTTGTCGGAGAGTCTGTTGGAGTGGTGGAGGAGGAATCTGCAGACGAGGTTGATCAATGGAAGAGGAATGAACGATGACAATGACCGGAAGTGCCGAAATTTGAAGAGAGAAAGAGAGAAACCCTAGGTTTTGTGGATGGTGCAGGGAAAAGGGGAGGGCACCTTAAATAATGAAAGGAAAAGGTAAGAATTTCAAAGCCGCTGAAGTGTTCGAATTTTAAAAACGGTTTTAGTTCAAAAACTTCTTTAAATATTTTTTATAACTTATCTTTTAAAACAATAAAATCATATGATTCACTTACCTTCTAAGATGATTATTATAAAACCATTGTCGTAGATCTCTTATTATTGATAAAATTATCACCGCCTTGCATTCTAAGACGGTTTTTTAGGAACCGTCTTAGGAGGTCAGTCTGTTGAAGCTTCTCCGTGGGATGATTAGATAGAGAATGTCCAGGAATGAGGGGTATGGCGGTGAGTACGGTAGACATTAATTCTGCAGCTCCTATCTATTTTGTGCTTCATTGTGGATATTGATCTTTAGCTTGAGGCAATTGTTAATATAGTTGATAAAATAAGAACATTAATATTTTAAGATTAGCTATGTCAGTAAGGTGATTATTCCCCTCTTTTAGTCTTTATCATTCATGATTCAAAATTGTTGGTGTTGCATGATCTGAAAAAATTTCATTCACTCTCACTTAGTCTTTTTTAGTTCTGCGTTAGCTAGAATTTCTTTTTCCCCACAGAAATCCTCTTCCTAAAGGGGCTGATTTCTTGTGCTGGCTTTCTACCTATCCTGTGTCACATTTAGAGTTAAGAACTCATGCCTTGCTTGTTCCAAAAGAAAATCGATCAATGATATTACCGATATAGTTGATGATGATTTCACCATGTATGTGTCTTTTACTTACTTTCTAAATATAGATTGATTAGTCAAATTTGGTCTTTTATTAATATTGATCTTTCAAGTTTAATAATTAATCGTATTGATATGATTGATAATGGTCTTTAATTAAGATGTCAAAATGTTCAATGACTCATAATGTTTCTGTGAAGATAGAGTCACAACCAAGTTTTGCCAGCCTGAAGCCCCATCCTTGGATCAACCTTAACTGTGAAGCTCTACTGATTCATCCACAATCCTATTGATAGGATTTATTTCTGTTTGATTCTGAAATAGGTTGGATATAATTTGAAGATTAAATATTTGAGAATGAATTCTTGGTGTTCAGAATTTTTTTAAATTAAAATTATTATATTCATGGTGACAAAACCGTCACAATATTTAAATTAATTGTTATATGATGATAAAATTAATTTTTATATGTTATAGGTTTTAACCATCATTATGTTTTGTAAAAAAACCGTCATTTGTAAAAAAATTTAAAATGTAAAACGATCAGGTATTTCTATGAAACTTACGGAATAATGTCAAAATTACAAGTTGCTTTATAAAACTTTAAAAACGAAAAAAATTTTAAAACATAAAAGATCAGAGCAAAATTTATTGCAAAATAGATTTGACTCGTATAATGCGCGGGCATTTTAATTTTTAATAAAAATAAATATAAATTTTTTATTTTTTGAATTATAGTTCATAACATGAAGTTCGTCTTTTATGAAATTTGATAATTGAATGTGATTTTAGAGAAATAATTGGCAAAAATTAAAAAATAATACAATTTAATTATTTAATTAGCAAAATGGTGCATTTTGAACAAAATTTGGCAAAATGGGGTAGCCTAACATGCCCAGGCTAGGCGTGTTTAAACACGCCCAAGCTAGACATGTTTAAACACGCCCTAGCCAGGCGTGTTTAGGCCCCCTTGTCCCTATAAAAGCCGGTAAAAATGACATTTGGTCCATTCCGCCTTTTCTCTAGAATTAGCTCTGCCTTCTCTCTAGATTTTGGGTGTTGATTTGTTTGAAGCGAAGTCCTGCCGAATTTGAAGCGTTGTCAACTAGTAAGTCGATTTAACTGATTGTGCGTACTATTTAGTTTGTTATATTTTTAAATTAGAAAATTGTTAGAATCATATGAACTTGTTAGCGACATATATATTAGGTTAGTGAGTAGGGTTTTAGGTGTTCCAGTTTAGTTTAGGGTTTACGATGTGATTAGGGTTTTGGGTGTGGGCTAGTGATTAGGGTTACGTAATTCGGTTTAGGATTAGGGTTTACATTGTTATTAGGGTTTATGGCCAGGGGGACATTGTTATTGGGGCTTATGTTGTGATTAGGGTTTAGGCCCTGAGGTAGTGATTATGGTGTATGTAAATCGGGTTTAGGGTTTATGGTTGACATGGTGATTAGGGTATATGGGTTGGGGTACAGAGTTAGGGTTTGTGGGTGTCGGGTTATGGTTTAGGTATGATGTGGTGATTAGGGTTTAGGTCTTCAGGCACAGACATAGGGTTGATGGATTTTAGTTAAGGTTAGGGGTTTATATTGTGATTAGGATTTATGCTGTTGGGAACAGACCTAGGGTTTAGGTTTTAGTTCTAATGTTCTGATTAGGATTTATGTCTTGGGTTACAGGAATTCGGTTTAGGGTTTAGGTCTCATGTTGTGATTAGGGTTTAGGTTGTTGGTTACTGACTTAGGGTGTATGGATTCCGATCTAGGTCTATTTTTTTCATTAGTGTATATGGCTTGGGTTACAGACCTATGAATGACAGATTTTGGTTTAGGGTTAGGTTTGATGTTGTGAGTAGGGTTTAGTTGTTCGGTTACAGACTTATGGGTTTAGTTGTTCGGTTAGATACTTATGAGTGTTACATACACTTCACTAATATGGATTGTGGGTATAGACTTAGGGTTTATGGGTGCCGGTTTAGGGTGCAGGGCTTATGTTACGATTAGGGTTTAGGCATTGTGGTACATACACTTCACTAATATTGAGTAATTAGTTTTCCAATTCAAGTTTTGCCTTGGCAAACGCTTCCTTTTGAAATGACAAAGATGATTGCAGCACGTTGTGATTAGGGTTTAGGTCGTCAGTTACAGACTTAGGGGTTATGGATCCCGATTTAGGGTTTATGGCAGTGAATAACCTAATGAGTGTTACATACACTTCACTAATATTGAGTAATTAGTTTTCCAATTCATGTTTTGCCTTGCCAAACATATTGAATTGGTGGAAACTTTGTTTGGCACTATAGTTCAGGGTCAGGTGAAACAAAAACACAGACAAATAATAACCAAAGAAGAACATGAGCACAGATGATATAGAAAAACAATTATTGGAACAAGTAGGAATAGTTGTCTGTTTAGGAACAATTATTGGATTATAGAATAGGAAAACGCCTGTGATGATGACAGATAGAATCAACCTGAGGTCTGGGGTGTTTAAAGCTTTGTGTTGGATTACGGTTTAGTTTGAGGGCTTATGTTATGATTATGGTTTAGGGCTTATGTTTTTTTACTTAGGGTTTATGGATATCGGCTAAGCTTCCGGGCTTATGTTGTGTTAGTGTATTTGGTTTAATGTATTTGATATATAAGAAAATTTTGTTGGAATGATTTGGTAATCGTTAATATTTTGTTTACCGTGGTTTTAAATTTTTGTACATGAAGATACTGATTAGATGGCTGATTCGTCCTCCACATCTTCATCACGATCTGCATCCGATCATGAGGCTGAGCCCATGGATCCCACTGCCTATGTTGTCCCTACCCCATACAAGTGGGGTGTTCTGCGTAGGCGAATTCAACGCACGCACGTTTCACAAGTTGTGTGGAACGGGTCCATGCCACCTCGGGTATTGAAGACTCGACGTGGTAAACTAGGTGGTGGACCAGATGCGGACGATATACCCGATGTTGTTTCTGACATGTTGCGCGAAGCTGGGTTTCTTCATGTCGCACGCATGCGACATATCCAGGTATGTAACCACGCAATTATGAAATGAGTTAACACTGGTTAATTTGAACAATGAACTTGTTTAATAATTTTTATGTATTTCAGATGGATTATGCGCTTATTAGTGCTCTGGTGGAACGATGGAGGCCAGAGACTCACACCTTCCACATGCCGCAGGGTGAGATGACCATCACATTGGAAGACGTGGCTGGTATTCTAGGATTGCCCATGGAGGGCAATGTGGTTACTGGAGTGACGGTTGACGAGTAGGGGACCGTCATTGAGAAGGTGTTTGGTCACGAACCTGAGGACACCGAGCTGATAGGTGGAAATTTGCGCCTGTCTTTCTTTGATAGACATTTTGCACATTGGGGTGAGGTTGTTCTCGAACTTGTTCACGTGACGCGGTTCATGAAGGCCCACATTGCACGACTTATCGGAGCATGGCTACTGTGCGACCGATCTGGAGGTAGCATGGTCGCAGCATGATACATGTCGTTGCTTGTAGGGGATTTTTCGGACATCGGTCGATGTAGCTGGGGCTCCGCTATCCTATCATTAGGAACACTCATTAGGAACTCGCATCGCTATCGGAGTGGCACCCTCAAAACAAACACCCGTGTCGTTGTGATTCGTATATCCATTTTGATAAATGAATGCTAATTTGGAGTTACCAATGTTTTGGCTGCTTGTTTCTCCTAAGAATGCCATTGTATGCAAAATCAAATGTATGGGGCGAGGCATGTTGTGTCCGACCGTGTACCTTATATAGCTGTAATCGCGCCAGAGTTGGGCGTGTCTAGTCACGCCTAAATATTTGTTAGGCGTGTTTATTTATGTCGTTTTTACGCGTGTTCAAAGACGTGGTCGGTGGGCGTGTTCAATCACGCCCTTGTTAGGCGTGTTCAAAGACTTGATCGGTGGGCGTGTTCAATCACGCCCTTGTTAGGCGTGTTCAAAGACTTCATCGGTGGGTGTGTTCAATCACGCCCTTGTTAGGCGTCTTCAGTTAGGTGTATTCAATTAACGGTGAACGGGTAACATATATTATCATAAATAAATAATTAATAACAATTGGAAATTCATGTCCACCACAAGCAAAACATTATCACCATACATCGTACACAACATGTCTTATAAATCAAATACATTTAACGAAGCATTTACAAAACAAACATAACAACAAAATCATGAAACACCACCCCGAGTAGGACAGGTTGTACGAGTATGTCCAACTTGCTTGCACAGACCGCATCTACGAGCTCTCTGAGTTGTTTCGACTTTGTCCATCTCGTTACGAATTCTGGTGGACCTTGGACGACCCTTCGCATGCAACATTGCCCTGTCAGGGATGATAACTGGATCTTCACTGGGGGGAATGGCAAGTTCATTGCCAATAGGCTACCAAGGTAAAGAATAAGCCTCAACCAAGTTGGATACGAGGAACACATCATCCACATATTGCAAAGGATTCCGACGGATGTATAAAGCAGCAGCTGCGGCATGGCTACAAGAGTATTTGAAGGCCTTAAACTTCCCACACTGACAAAAACGCTCAGTTAGGTTAACTGAGTATGACCTGTCCCAGCCATCTGCCACCTCGAACGACGTTTCCTCAAGGTTGTAGCTGCGTACATGGTGGCCTGTAGCAACGTTCTGATTATGCCTCATAGCATCAACGACATTTTTACAATGTCGTTGTGATTGTTGCATCTGTGCAGTGGCCGTCTGACCCCTTCTCACAAAGTATTCAACCAATCGACTGTATGTGTGCTTCACCAAAGCAGTAATAGGCATGTTCCTTGCTCCCTTGAACACCTTGTTCACTGATTCAGACAAATTTGTTGTCATATGGTCGTATCTTCTCCCCTCGACGTCATATGCACGAGTCCACTTTTCCTTAGGAATGCTGTCAATCCATTCTGCAACCTCAGGATTGGTATTGCGGAATCGTTCATACGCTATGTCAAATTCGGCCATACAGGGAGTATAACCTGCACAATTATAAAAGCATGAACGTTAGGTGGGTAAGACATTTTTAAACCTGACTAAATTACAAATAATTTTGAACATACCCAAAGTCATGAGGCTCTTCTTCAATCTTGCACTCTTGAATCGTTGATTGAAATTACTGGCAATATGACGAAGGCAGAAAACATGATGCGCAAAAGGTGGTTGCCAACCGGCATGATTCTGCATTGCAGATATAATGCTCCGGTGCCGATCTGAAATGAGGCATATATTTTGCATTTGGGTTACGTGGAAGCGAATGTTAGTAAGGAAATATTCCCATGCTTCCAACGTCTCCCCCTTGACAATGGCAAATGCCAGTGGCAAGCATTCATTATTCCCGTCCTGAGTCGTGGCGATCAGCAATTTTCCTTTATACTTGCCATATAAGTGAGTTCCATCAATTTGAATGACGGGTTTGCAAAATTTAAAAGCCTCGCAACACTGTCTGAAAGTCCAAAACATGCGCTGAAATACACGCTTCCCTCAGACCAGTCGATTTTCCACAAAATAATCATTGGTTTGAATATCAAAAAAAGAACCAGGTGAAAAACAAAGCATGTAGTTGCACCACCTCGGCAAATATGCGTAAGATTCTTCCCAATCTCCATAAATCATTGCCATCGCTCTCTGCTTCGCATACCATGCCTTACAATACGAAACTTTAAATCCAAAGCTGTTGGTGATCCTCTCCTGAACCAACGCAATGGATACGCCCGGTTCCTCCTTAATCATTCCTAAAAATGCAATCGTAAGATACAGATTAACAACAAACCTTAACACAAATTAACATCTTTCTGAAAAAGAAAAAATTCTCAGTTCATATCGACTACAGGTGAAGCAATGATATCAACATCAAGTTGTCTATGATCCTGTGATAGACGTTCATTGAGGCATTTGTGCTTTCCACCCCATCTTGAAACCACCCACTTCTCACCGTACACTGGTTTCATCACCCTAACCCTCCAAGGGCAACCATCCTTGTGAGCAACACACTTAATTGCAAACCTATCAGGTTTGCTCTCAACCACAAATGCTTCTTGATGCTCCCTCATTAGGTTCCGCTTAACGGCAATTTGTGCCTCTTTTTTCGATGGGAATTCCTGTTCAACATACAAATCATCCCCTATTTGCCAGGGACCTTGGATTGAACCCGATCCTGAAGCTGAACTGCTAAAAGAATCTTGTTCGCTTGGGTGATTCCAATCGATATATGTGTAATGTGGAATCCCGTCCCAAAAAGGAACAACCACACCGCCTTTAAATACAATACACAACAATAGGCATTGGTTTGCAAAATATATACATCAACAACAATTATACGAAATCACTTAGGGTCTAAGTCATGTAACTTACATTCAACTGGTTGTTCTGATTGTGTCGGTCCAACACCCGCACGATACCGCATTTCAGACGACCTCACATCAGTGTGTTGCTGGAATGCATTTGCATCCACCCCAGCATCTTCATCATTATCGGACGCACTGGCATTTTCCTGAAGAAGACGATCTTCCATCGCCATATTTTCATCATCATCTTCATCGTCATCCATAACCCAAGTTGGGTCATGTGAACCTTCCTGAGACATGTTTGCACCAACAGCATCATATGATGGTGCAGCATCATATGATGCTGCAATATGTGCAGCATTACAACCAACTGAATTCCTGGGTAAAACAGCTTCCTGAACTACGGTGTAATCCACATACAACTCTAAAAATTTCTTCTGTGTCTGATTAAAAAATTCTTCAATGACCATTTCCAATTCTTCATCATCCTGTATTGGAAACCCCATATATTGATCTTCCTGCCATATTCTTGTCGTCAGCAATGTGATACAAGTGTTTCCATCCACAACTAATTTTGGACGTATCTTCTGATGCAGATCACTCAATGTTGCATTTCGGTTGATTCGTGTCATCCTTTTCTCCCCTTCGAAGACAACACCTCTTTCTCCTTCAATTTTCCTTCCATTGAAAAAAAACACAATACGAACAACCTCCACATCACTTGAACTCATTTCCTGCAATCAACATAAATAAACGTCAGAAGCACACAAACACCCGAAACCCTAAATTATGAAACACAAACCCTACTTACTAAACAAACCCTAACACACATAAATGCACGTCCTAAACCCTAGCCCATATATCCACACACCCTAACAAATGAACATTAACACACTAAAACGTGAAAATAAATCGAATTTCGTAAACCATACATCTTTAACCCAAAGTCGACAAACTAACACTTCTACAGATGTAGTTAGTCCCTGTAAATCACCAACTGGTGAAAGAAAGTCAATATTGTCAAAGACACAAAGTCATAAAGAAGTGGTCTTGCTTACACAACATCCTAAACCCTAGGTCCAGTCATGCCAACCCATACACCCTAACCACCACATACGCCTTAAACCCTACCACGGATACCCTAAACCCTAGGTGTGTTCCCCCTTACCTAACCCCTGATCATCACCCCATAAACCCTAACCAATTAAGCCGGATACCCTAAACCTTAGGTGTGTACACCAACCCCTAAACCCTACTCAACACATGCACCCTAGACCCTTCCGCCGTAACACTTAAACCCTAGGTGTGTACCCCGGTACCTAAACCCTCAACCAGAACACTTAAACCCTACTCACCCCATAAACCCTAATCACAATATCAACACTAAACCTAAACCCTAAAACGTCAACACAACACACTATGAACCTAAACCCTAAAATGTCAACACAACACACTATGAATCTAAACCCTAAACTAAACTGGAACACCTAAAACCCTACTCACTAACCTAATATATATGTCGCTAACAAGTTCATATGATCCTAAAAATTTTCTAATTTAAAAATACAACAAACTAAATACAAAGCACAATCAGTTAAATCAACTTACTTGTCAGCAGTGCTTCGAATTCGACAGGGCTTCGCTTCAGAGGATATCAAGACCCAAGCTTTAGAGAGAAGGTAGAGTGATTTTTAGAGAGAAGGCGGAATGGACCAAATTCCATTTTCAGGACGATTTATAGGGACAAGGGGGCCTAAACACGCCTGGCTAGGGCGTGTTTAAACACGCCTGGCTTGGGCGTGTTTAAACACGCCTGGCTTGGGCGTGTTTAAACACGCCTCGCCTGGGCGTTTTAGGCTACCCCATTTGCTAATTATTTCCAAATTTGCACCATTTTACTAATTAAATAATTAAATTGTATTATTTTTTAATTTTTGCCATAATAATTTGGTAACATGTCATGTAATTATTTAATAATAATTTTTCATTATATATATATATATATCATTTAATAATTTATCTATCAGTTTATAAATAAGAGAGTTAACTAATGAGTTGTCTTTGTCTTGGTCTTTCTAAGTAAGGTATTGGATGAGTTTTGTGGATGAAAAAAAAAAACGTGATGAAAAGGAAATACTCTACTAAAAATGATTAGATTTTTTGACAAAAATTAATGATGAGCAAAGCAGATGAACACTCTATACCAAGATTATGTTGGGAAAAAAACCATCACTTTTAATTACTAAAAAGTAATTAGCATTACAAATTTGGGTATAGTTATGTTGAAGTAGAAGTTCTAACAAAGATTAAGAACGTCAAGAAGATAATTAGCATTACAATTTCCACAATAAGAATATTAAAAATCTGTTATGACCCTTTTGTTCCATATATTTGCTCAATTGTACAGCCAAGCTCAAGAGTTTTAGGCACGGCACGTTGTGTCATTAATTTCCAGTCGATCTTTTTTGTTTAGTCTTTTTGAACTCTTTATTATTTGTTTGATGAAATAATCATCATGCAGATGTTCACCTCACCTTACTGCCAAATTTGAAGTGGTTGAATGAATTAGCTTCAACTAAGCAAGAAATTTGTGAACTGAATCAATATATAATCAGAAACGTGCATATTTTATATTATAGGTATTTTTGATGTCGAGCTCATTCCTCAAGATCGCTGGGAGAATTAATATTATATATAGAAAAATCTGGTTTTATATAAATTTTATGTTAATACTTATGTTCGAGTTTTTTTTTTTATTTTTGACTACTTTAAAATTTGTTTTATGAACAATAGTAATTAAATATAATTCATAGTAACATTTAAAATGATCTTTGAGAATATAAAGTTAAAAAAATCTCAAAAGTGTTTATATATATAATACTTTTGAGATTTTATGAGAAAATATGTCTTTTAAACTATTTTTAAACTATAATAAAAGTAATAAAAGTTTTAGTTTATATTTTATTGTTTTCAACAATTATTAACAAAAGAGCACACATGAATAATGAGAAAAATAATAGATGTTCATATAACCTATTCCACTCCAAACTTAAAGCAATGTTTGTATACAAACATACGGGAAAAGAAAAACTTCAAACTTAGTTTACAACCATATTTCCAATCTAACTGTACATTTATTGATCCATATAAAGAAAAAAAAAATATGTTTTTCATGCTTTTGCTTGAAATGAGCCAATAATGTAAACAATAAAAGGTAACCTCAGCTAGGCTCAAAATGGAATAAGCAATAGACAATGTAATTAAGGTGGCTTATTTGGCTCTGGCTAGAGAAAGAAAACACCATAGTCATACGTTTGCAGAAATCCAATGAATGAGCAAACAAGAATCAATTTCTGAAAAGAAGAAAAGTGTAAACGTCGATCTCGTGGCATTACATTGACTTAACCATTTATAATTGCATAAATAAAGTGTTATAGAAATATAATTTGCCTAGTTAAACAAAATATGAGTAATTTTTTTTTTTTTTATATGGATCCCTCCACATGTGTCCTATAAGTCTTTAGCAAATTCAATTATGAGAATGCTCATATGTTGTCCTTGATGTGTCATCTGCGACCACAAACACGATCACTCTACAAACATAAAAGGGTGAACACAAACAATGACTACAATCCAATAGGTGGAATAATTTTTCCCAAAAAATAGAAATCCCTTTAGTTGAAGACCAACTAAAAATTCATAGAATTGATTGTATGTCCATTCAGTTCCAAATGCATAATAACTAGTGAACTAACCTTCAATTTGCAATTCATATTAACCATCTTAGTGTAACTTGAATTGATTGTTAGTTACCTAACTAACTAAGGTTTTTATATTTAGTTAAAGCCGGTTATATTTCTGTTATGGTAGGTATAGAGTATATAAGTAATGTAAAATACTTTGTATTCTTCAATCAATAATAATCACAATTCTGATCCATTCGCTCATCAAATATTTTCTCTATTTTAATAGCATCCTTCATAAGCTATCTCTTCTTCCTCGTTCGAGTTCATCCATGACATTCTTCTACACCTTTATTATGGTATCAGAGCACTTCAACTGAAGAGTTTTGTTGCGCTACTCTATTCTTCATCTTTCTCAAGTTTATTTGTACGATCCTATTAGTGCTATGTTGATTCTTCAAGGTGAGTAAAGAACAAGATAAATCTCTCAGTATTCATAGCCCATATTACCTGCATTCTACTAAAAATCCAGCAATTGCATTAGTTTCGCCTCTTCTTGATCAAATGAATTACAATTCTTGGAGCAGATCGGTTCTCACGGCCTTGAGTGCGAAGAACAAAGTAGAGTTTGTTGATGGTGGAATAAGTTCCCCCCAATAGCATTTTTTATATAGCATCAACTTTCAGTGTTGTTTCCATTGACTCTTCTGGATATTGTTTAACAAGTAACAACTATGGCTTCAAGAATTTTGGCTTCCTAAAACATTGCAAAAAGGAAAGAAAAATGTTAGTTTTTCTAATTTATATATTTTAAAAATATTAAAACATGATATTCAAAAATTATTTTACCTTATTTTCTATCATGGCATTTTGGAAATCCTTGTAGTCCCATAACTAGCTCCACTTTCTTGACGCCATGGGTGTGATTTTTCTAAACAATGTTCCTACCCAACTCTTTCAACAAATCATGCATTTGAAGCATCCCAGTCTCAGTACAACTTATGAGTGATTTCTCAATGAGAACATTCATACCAATGTCAAGATAAAATTTAGGTAAGCTAGAAGTTCCTTCACATCTTCCTTAAAGTATCCACTAGGAAAGAAACAAGCAATATCTAAAAATATTTCCTTTTCCATTTCTTCCAATCCATCAATACTTATTCGTAAAACATCCATGATATCTTTGCTTGGATTTTCTTTCAATCTAGTCAATGCACTTCTCCGTTCAGAAACGTCTTTATCAAACAAAAATGATCCCAATACTTTGATTGCTAATGGAAGCCCATTGGCATAGTTTAGTGCATCATATGTCAACTGTCTATAATCTTTCACAATATCATTTGATTTGAAAGCTTTATTGCAAAGTAAATGAAGAGCTTTATTCCTATTCAGAAGTTGAACATTGTAAACTTCATTCACTCCATAATTTCTTAAGATGTGACTATCTCTATATACTATGATGATTCTACTCCTTGCACCTAGATATGGATGCAAATCCAGTTTCTCCAACTGTTCAACTCGATCAACATTATAAAGAACAATAAGTGTCTTTACATTGCATAGCCTAGTTCATACCAACATGGTTCCCTGGGAAAGATTGTTTATCTCAATGTTTCCTTGGTTTAGAGCTTGACAAAGAAGTTGTTTTTGCAACATGTTGGTCCAAAATCCTTATAAATTTTGCTTACATCATCAATGAAACAACATGTATCATATTGATTAGAGATTTTATTAAACAAAGCAATAGCAAGAGTTGTCTTTCGTTTCCACCCCCACAAATTCCTACAACTTGAATATCTTCATTTGCATCTAGATCTAGAAGCTCTTCCATTTGTTTCACACGAGAAAGCATATCCACTAAATCATCCCCAAAACTCAAAAAAATTGATTATGACCCAACAAGTTTTTCAATTTCTTCATGTTGTGGCATGAAACACCAAAGTAGAGAAAAGATCCAAAATCACCACTGAGACTTGAGTCTTTAAAAAAAAAAAAAGTTCATATATATTATATAAAAAATATAGTTAAGTACTTACTTATTTTGTACATTCGACCCACAACGATTGGTAATTGTATTCAGAGCTTCCCTCCATTTGTTTACTATTTCCAAATCATCTTTGAACCTTTCTTCGTGTTCAACAAAAGCTTTTCCGAAATCTCCACTCTGTTTTAGGACCTCAGAAGGAGTGACATCATAGAAAACAGGGAGCACACAACGACCTTTTTGTTAAACCCAATCAACAATCTTTGCTAGCTCTTTCATGCACCATGTGGATGATGCATAGTCTTTTGAGAAGATAACAATGAAAACGCGTGATCCTTCGATATCCAGCAAGATCTCAGGCTCCAAGAGTTTCCCTTTTTTTATTTTTTGGTCATCTCTGAAGGCAGCAACACCTTTCCTGTGTAGAGCTGCAAAAAGGTGATCAGTGAAACCATTGCGAGTATCTGTACCTCTAAAACTTACAAACACATCAAAATTTCTTGTGCGTTGTGAAGAACTACTTTGGATGCTACTACAAGCCATCGCATAAGGTGAAAGCCTCACACACGCTGATGATGATGTCTACTGTATAGAGAATAGTGGACAAGTTTTTCTAAAACAATGGCCACAGCTTTTGCGGAATGAAAAGTCTATCAGCTATCTGTGGCCGAAAATGTCAATTGTTTGAAAACTTGCCTTGAGCTTTTAGGAAGAGTTTCTACAGTGCCCTCAGTGGGTTTTAATACTTATAATTTTTAATCAATCGAATCATATGTCATTTTTTCATTACTATTAGTTATTTTATTTGTCTTTTTAAAATTGTAACTTTATTAAATTACAAAATATGGTTTAAGATAATTTATAAGTATGAATCTTAAAATTATTTTAGTTACTTTTAATATTTCTTATAAAACTAATGCTTAACAAATTTTTAAATCCTTAATCCAAATTTTTCTTTATAAAAAATGTCGAATATAATTAAAAAGATTTTAGGATTCAGAGATTTAAAATTATCTTTAATTATATTTTTAATTTAAAAAATTTATAATTTTAAAATTTTAAAAAATGATTATAAATCAATTTGTAAAAAAAATTAATTGGATAATAATATGTAATTTAATTGATTAAAAAACTCACAATATCAAAACTCCGCAATATAGCAACTTTCTATATCGAATACAATATAAAGTACGTCTTGGTTGAATATATTGTTATTGTTATAACTTCTCGAAGTTGAGTTGAAATTCTGGCAGAGGGAAACTGTATTTTTTAGACAACATATTATGGAGGTGGGTTTGCTTGTTGAAAGCTTATATAATACTATATGGTTCACTTTCGATCTTGTGCATTCAGACTCTGAAACTAACACATTAATCGTATTTCCATATCATCAGATGCGAAGAAGACTTGCTTTGAATTCTCTAGCAATTCGTTACAAAAATGGAAGTTAATATTATTTAATCGTGTTGGTTTTAGGAGAAAAGTATCAGGTGAAGTATCTCAAGACATATTGTGAAAAGTATTTGATCGCGAAAATGAATTGGAATTATAAGCTATTTTTAACTATGCCTATCCATATCAATACAATTGCAAACAATTACGAAGTGCGTCCTAGACAGTGATCTTGGACAACATGGACTTTATCACTCAAAATGAATATTATGCGGAGCTGGTGGACACTAATCCTAATCTTGTTGTGGAGATATATGAAACATATATCGGCAAGCAATTAAATACTACTGTAGGCACATTTTATGTTATAGGAACAGAGCTAAGGAAGGTAGTGAAATCATCTTTAAGCTGGGGTGTGATACTTCAGTTGGGATTATATTCTTTATTGGTGATAATAGTCCATGGTACTATTTTAATTGTACACTACTACAGTTAAACATGCAATTGGGCCTGACACCTCTTTCATTATAGTATTGTTCATTCTAGATTAAAAAACAATTTCAATGTTGTACTAGATAGCTTTTGTCATTTCACCTTTATTTTATTTTAGAAAAAATTCACCCCAAGTTCGGACCATTAGACCGCCGTTTAATTTTATTCTACTAATGCTTTGATTTGACACTACTAGAAAAATAGGTTTTAACATCGGCTGTTTAACATCGGTTACTGATAGGACCGATGTTAACAAAAACGCGGTGGCAATTTTGTAAATAAGCGGACTAATTTAACATCGGTTTTAAAGATTTTTCACAAAACCGATGTTAACCTTGAACGGTTAACATCAGTTTTCAATATTTTTAAGCATAACCGATGTTAACGATGAAATGTTAACATCAGTTTTCTAGATTTTTAAGTAAAACCGATGTTAACCATGAAAAGTTAACATTGGTTGTCCAGATTTTAAGTAAAACCGATGTTAACCATGAAAAGTTAACATCGGTTGTCATGATTTTACGTAAAACCGATGTTAACCATGAAAAGTTAACATCGGTTGTCCAGATTTTAAGTAAAACCGATGTTAACGATGAAATGTTAACATCGGTTTTCTAGATTTTTAAGTATAACCGATGTTAAAATAAGATATTAACATCGGTTTTGGTATGGGAACTGATGTTGTGGGTATGAGATACAACGTCGCGACGATTAAACTTCAGTATCGTGCCTTAAAGCCTTTGTCTTTTCCGAAAAGCTTCGTAACCCTTCACTCTCGCGCCCATTTCTATGAAAGGCTCCCTCGTTGTCGTCACTCACTGAAGCGCTATCACCTCTTCTTCTCCTTTGTGCGTTGTCGAGACCCCCACTGAAGCGCTATCACACCATCTCTTCTTCTCCAGTTCTCCTTCGAGCCTTGTCGACAGC
>PYAF01002985.1:256245-270572 GCA_007407185.1 Glycine tomentella | reverse complement strand
AAGTATTTGAAGGAGGTGTTATCTATCCGAGCACAGCCTAAGTTTAAGACCCGGATAGAAGAACCAGAACCCCCACTCCTGTATTTCACGAGGCAGGACATGGATGGAGTAGTACCCGGACATGAGGACGGATTGGTTATAACAGCAACGGTTGGAAACTGCCGAGTAAGAAAGATGTTTGTGGATAATGGAAGCTCCGCCGACATAATTCTGTTGCACGCGTTCAAACAGATGAATCTAAGCATAGAAGACTTGAAGCCATGCAAAACCACACTAACCGGATTTAATGGGGGGAATACAAATGTAATCGGATCCATTCATTTACGGTTAATTTTAGGAACTAAGGAAGCTTTCAGATCTGAGAGGGTGGAATTCGTTGTGGAAGATTGCCAGTCCCAATATAATATGATATTGGGAAGACCCACTATTCACAAATGGGACATTCTGATGTCTACTAAGCATCAGAAACTCAAGTTCGTCGGCGGCAACGAACAGGTGGTGACAGTTTGTGGTGATCAAAAGGATTCTCGGCAATGTTATTATGACACAATTCGAAAAAGTGAAGCCGAATACAGGCCAGTATCCCGAGAATCAAACAGGCGTCAAAAAGACCGAGGTCAGGGACAAGTAAATTTGGTGGAATGGGACATGCGAATAAAGCCAGATGAATGGAGGCCGAAGCCGGTGGAAGACGTGGAACATGTTCAGATAGGCAATGATGACGCCCAGGTTACCAATATTGGGCGAGCTATGGAGCCCGGACACAGGGTAGCACTCATCGAATGCTTGAAAAGGAACCGAGACGTTTTTGCATGGAAGGCGTCAGAGATAGTCGGAATAGATCTGGCTTTTTGTTGCCATAAGTTATCAATGTACCCAGGGTCGAAGCCGGTAGAGCAAAAGAAGAGGAAGTTAGGGCCTGAAAGAACGCAGGCATTGCGGGCTCACATTGAAGAACTGCTACAAGCAGGTTTCATACGGGAGATCCAGTACACCACTTGGCTCTCCAATGTGGTAATGGTTCGTAAGTCGAACGGAAAATGGAGAGTCTGCACGGACTACATGATGTGTTGCAAACACATCTTGTTTTTAGTATAATTTTAGGATAAATTTTAATTAAATATGTAGGAAATAGAATAGAATTATGTTAGTTTAGTAATTTAATTGCCTTGAGCTAATTTCAATACCATTTAAGCATGTTGCAAGCAAAAAGGAGGAAACTCAAGCAAATGAAGAAGAAAACCAAGTCTGCAGTCCCGCGCTATCAGCGCGGGATCTCACGCTATCAGCGCGGGATCTCACGCTATCAGCGCCAGATGCAGGGAATGAAGGCTTTGTTCTCGAATGATCCACGCGATTAGCGTGGATTCCACTCTATCAGTGTGAAGAAGATGAAACCAAGCTATTTGACTCGACCAGTTCACGCTATTAGCATGACATCCACGCCATCAGCGTGAGAGAAGCCTAGATCAAGCCTGAAGACTCGAAGACCTCACGCTATTAGAGTGAGGATCCACGCCAGTAGCGCCACATTTTGAAAGACCCACGCGATTAGCGTGGAATCGTGCGCTGATCGCGTAGCATTGATTTTGTTTCCTGTTTTTAAATATTGATTTTGAAATTAGGCTTATCTTTTGGTTTCCTTACCTTAATTAAACATTGTTATATATATGAGGCCTCTGAATACATCAAAAAGGAGTTTTTTTTACATTAAGCAATATAGCTTTAGCCATTAGAGAAGATTCACAGCCCTAGGAATCAAGAGTTGAAGCCAAGGTTCTGCACAACTATGAATTATATTATTGCTTTGGTGTTCTTGAGGCCTATGGCAGGCTAAACATTTCATTGTGGGAAGGCCATGAATTGATGAGTTATCCTCTGTAATTTGACTGGTATTGAAATATATGTTTTGTTTGTTTTAATTCTTTTCTGTTGTTGATTTTATCTTAATTGGAATTGATCACTTCGATTGAGTATTGAGGGTTAGGATTTGCAATGGGAACGTTGGGGTTCTAATTACTAACCTGAAAAGAATAACATTCATTCTTCGCCTAGGAATAGGGATGCGTGAGTGCGGAGTCTATAATTTGTTCTCTTAATGCTTAAACTGATAGATTTCACTAAGGAATTAGGTTTTCAATTCAGTTTAAAGGGTTGGTTCACTAAGGAATTAGGGATTAACTATTATAGAAAAGACTTATTCTCCGAGTAATCAAAACACGAACCCATATGATTTGTTCTCTTAATGCTTAATTTGACAGAATCGCTAAAGGTTTAGGGTTCTCGATCGAATTAAAGGGTGAAATCACTAGTTATCTAGGGTTTGCGAATTTAGTAGAGATTTATCATATGTATGCTTTAAGGTAACAATCCAGTCAAGTGAAAGAGGTGATACTCAGAAGGAAGTGTGCCTGACCACAATATCCCTCTATTGGTAACTTGCCATTACTTTTACTGCACTTATTTTTCTGTTATTTGCTATTTTTCCAATACAACACTCAACCAACTTTCCTTTTTATTGATTTTCGTTTTCAATCACATTTATCTATTATTATTGTAAAATTACCCCAATCCCTGTGGAGACGATAACTCACTTACCTACTTTATTACTTGTTAACGATCGGTGCACTTGCCGTATATATTCGCATAAATCGCACAACACTACACGGACCTGAATAAGACATGTCCGAAGGATGCATATCCCATGCCAAATATCGATCAACTAGTGGATAGCTCTTCCGGGTACAAAGTCTTATCATTCATGGATGCGTTTTCCGGGTACAATCAAATTGCGATGCATCCGGAAGATCAGGAGAAAACGGCTTTCATTGGTGATAAAGCAAATTATTGTTACAATGTAATGCCATTCGGACTAAAAAATGCGGGGGCCACGTATCAAAGGATGATGAACAAAGTGTTCGAATCCCAGCTTGGTCGTAATATTGAAGTATATATCGACGACATGATAGTCAAAACCGAAGAAATCAATAAGCATGTCGACGATCTGGAGGAAACGTTTGGCCGCTTACGAAAATTCAACATTCGCTTAAACCCCCTGAAGTGTACTTTCGGAGTCAGAGCCGGGAAATTCCTGGGGTTCATGTTGACACATAGAGGCATAGAAGCCAACCCAGACAAATGTCGTGCCGTGCTGGACATGAAATTTCCGACTACTAAGAAGGAGATACAACAACTGACAGGGACAATAGCTGCATTGACATGTTTCATGCCGAAGTCGGCAGAGAAGGCTCTGCCATTTTTCAAAATGTTGAAGAAGCAAGCTGTTATAGAATGGAATCTAGAATGCGAAGCCGCGTTTGCCAATATGAAGGAATCCCTGGCAAGCCCGCCGGTTTTATCGAGTCCGGGAGCAGGGGAAATTTTGGTGTTGTACTTATCAGTAGGAGAGGAGGCCGTCAGTGCTGTCCTAGTACAAGAAGGAGAGGCAAAACAGAAACCAGTATACTTCGTAAGCCGGGCATTACGCGACTCCGAGCTGCGATATCAGAAGTTAGAAAAGTTAGCGTTCGCCTTGATCCTGGCCGCCAAAAAATTACGTCCCTATTTCCAAAGTCACACCATCATTGTCTGGACAAATCAGCCTATCCGCCAAGTGCTTCATAAGTCGGATCTGGCCGGTCGGATGACTAATTGGGCAGTACAATTATCCGAATTTGACTTGAAGTTCGAGGCCCGTCACGCAATTAAGTCCTAAGCGTTAGCAGATTTCGTGCGGGAACTTACTCCTCACGTCCCGGAAACAGGGAGTTGGTGGACATTATTCGTAGATGGGTCATCCAACAAGAAAGGAAGTGGTGTCGGGATCATAATTGAAAACCCAGACGGAGTGGCAACGAAATTCTCGCTACAATTAAATTTTCCAACGTCGAATAATCAGGCCGAATACGAGGCACTGATCGCCGGGCTGATACAAGCAAGAGAGCAGGCGGCGGAGAAGGTGAAAGTGTACACGGATTCGCAACTGGTCGCGGCACAAATTGAAGGCCGTTATCAGGTAAAGGGACCCCTATTAGCAAAATACGTAGGTCGAGTAAAAGAAATCATCGTCGAATTCGACGAGGTGAAGGTCAACCATATTCCTAGAGAAGATAACGCCAGGGCCGACATCTTGTCAAAATTAGCAAGTACTAAGAGTCCGGGGAATAACCGCACCGTCGTCCAGCAACAAGTAGTGCAGCCTTCATGTATCATGATGATCACCGCGGACCAAGATTGGAGACGCCCGATAGTTGATTATTTGGAAAAAGGAACTTTGCCGGAAGACGAGTTAGAAGCCCGGAGACTGATTAGAACGACCTCCGTGTTCACAGTAATCGACGGTGATTTGTACCGGAAAGGGTTACACAGCCCCTTGTTAGTCTGCGTAGCTCCGGGTCGGGTCGACTATGTGTTGTCCGAAATACATGAAGGTATTAACGGACAACACATGGGGGCGAGAGCCTTAGCAAGGAAAGCACTCCGGGCCGAATACTAGTGGCCGACCATGGGAGCAGATGCAGCAAAACACGTAAAGAGATGCGACAATTGTCAAATTCATGCACCTCGAATTCTGTCGCCGCCCGAGGCACTACAATCCATCTCGGCGCCATGGCCCTTTTTCAAATGGGACATGGATTTATTGGGCCCATTCAAGCCGGCAGAAGGGCAAATGAAATGGTTGATAGTCGCAGTGGACTACTTTACTAAATGGATAGAGGTGGCGCCGCTAGCCACAATCACTTCTGCCCGGGTACAAAGATTCTTCGAAAGAAATATCATCTCGAGGTTCGGAATTCCCGGAGAGGTCATTACCGATAATGGCACACAATTCACAGACAAAGGATTTAAGGAAATGATGGAGGGCTTCCATATCCGGCACCGATTCGCGTCGGTAGAACACCCACAATCCAACGGACAAGCAGAGGCCGCAAACAAAACAATCCTAGAAGCTCTACGGAAAAGGATGCACGACGCCGGAACCAGTTGGATCGAGCAGTTGTACTATGCACTCTGGGGGATCCGGACCACTGTCCAATCATCAACAGGAGAAACGCCCTTCCGAATGACTTATGGAAGTGAAGCTATGATACCAGTTGAGGTCAGACAACAATCATGGCGACGAACCCAGGTGTTAAAGGAAGGAGAGGAAGCAAATAGCGAAGTTTTGGCACTGGAATCAGCGCTCATTGACGAAACCCGGGTAGCAGCCCATGCCCGGGAACTTCGGACAAAACAGCAGATGGCTCGCGCTTACAACAGGAAAGTAGTCCCTCGACAGTTCGAGTTAGCCGAATTAGTGTTGCGACGAGCTGACATCAGAAACAAAAACGCCCGAGATGGAAAATTTGCAGCTAATTGGGAAGGTCCATATCGGATAACACACAAGTTCGACAGAGGGGTGTATACTTTGGAGACATTGGAAGGCAACCCGATCAAGCGGACATGGAACGCCGACAAGCTCAAAAGATATTATAGCTAGTACTACAGGCATGCGCTCCTATTATTAAGGGTACAAATTCGAAAGTCGTATTTCCGGGTACGTATGGTCCTTTTTCATGGAGAGCACACCGCCTAAGCAACTGACGAATGCGAGTCTCTGTTATTAAGGGTACGGGCTCGGGAATCACATTTTCGGGCACGTATGGTCCTTTTTCATGGAAAACAACTCACTTCTAGTCAAGAACGTATCCGGAAGTCATGTCCCCGGACACAATCATTTCCATTTTTCATTATGAATAATACCGCTGTAAATTGTTTTAGTCGGAGCATAATGATTCGTTGTAATACAGCGGTGACAAATCCAATAAAGTGTTATTCAGTATCATGGTGTTTTATATAGAGTTCAAGTTCTCTTTTAAAGTGTGATACGGTTACGTTTCCTTTTTAGGACACAATTCGACTAGATTTTATAAGCCCTGAATGATACGCTAACCGGTTCTGATCAAATCGGGAAAGGAAGATTATTCCTAGGCGAAGTTGTTCACGGTAAAAATCTAAGTCCGAAACAATATTAAAACAATGATACTTGGTCATCGGAACCAAAAGATGCGCGCACAAGATATTTTATAAATCAAGTCAGAAGCTTGAGTAATAAATGTATCAATTGTTCTGGGCACCGGGCCCAAACAAAGGAAAAAGAAAGTACAAAAGTAAAACCGGCATTCCGGCTCTTCAATTATTCGGAGGAGGCAAGGAGTCGGTAGCAGGTTGTGGAGGGTTCGCATCAGCAGCCGGGTCGACATCAACAGGAATAATGGAGGTCGGTTTTTCCGCTGCCAAAGGTTCTATAGTAGTTGCCGCCGAAGGATCCTCAGCTGCAGGAGGGGGAAACAGCTGGTCATCTTCGACATACGCCAAGAAATGCATCCCGACAGTAGTCAACTCCGCCCTTGGATTCAGAAAAGTAATCTGCTCCAGGGCATTGCTGAAACCCTCCTCGGCGACGTCACGTAAGGTAGCTTTCATAGCAGCTAGCCGACCTTCGTAATCCCGGATGCATGCCTCCTTGTCGGCCGTCGCGGAGTCAAGTGACGAGCTCAGAAGCGCCACTTTTTGATCGGCTGCCTCAAGAGAACCTTGAGCCCACGCCAAGTCTGCCCTTAGAGAAGTAGAAGCGGCTTGGGACGCGAGCAACTCCTCTTTAAGCAGCCGAATTTCCATTGCCGACTGTGTTTGGAGAGAAGTGAGTTGGGCCTTAGAAGAAACAAGCTCTTCGCAAGCCTTGTTCTTTTCTTCGCAGGCTTTGTTCTTTTCTTCCAAAGCGATGTCGTACCTGCGACAAAAACAGTTAAAATCTATACAAAGTAAAGTTACAAAGCTATGATGGAAATGCATACTTTTCCCGAACAGTGGCTAATGCCCTGACCAGGGAAGCACAGCGGAAGGCATTCTCCTCGACACGAACCAATTCGGCCAACTCCTCACCCACCGGGCACCAGGTTCGAGTAGGTATGGAGGAGGCTTGGTCAAACGAACCAATTCTTCAGTAACCCCCTTTTTCCACACGTTGTTCGAATTCGCCCGTGCTCCAGAGTGGTCGGACTCGGTAGCAGGGGTAGTACGTGGCTGAGAAGCGGCCACAGTAAGATCCACGGTCTCAACTGTGGAAACCGGGGTCACCGAGGGCGGAGGAAGAGAAGCGGCAGGTGCGGTCGGCCCTGTTTTTTGGGCGTCGTCGTCAAAAAATGCCCTATAAGAAGGCACACCGCGCTTCTTGGATAGAGCGCCGAGCTTCTCAGTAGCCGGCCTTTTGCCTTTCCCCTTCGGTTCAACCGGTTTGGGGTTGGGAACAGTGTCGGCTTTGGCCTTGGAAAGAGCTGGTCGTGATCCCATCCCGGTTACAATAAAGAAACATCACAATTAGTACATGAATATAATGAACATAACTTTCAGGATAATGTAATCATCAAAGCAAACCAGTCTGAAGATTGTCGCCAAGGTAGTCGGAGGTCTTAGGCCGACCATGAGTATTTACAAACTCAGAAATGACAAAGACAGAAGAGGCATCCGAGTCGGAAAGATCCTCCTCGACAAAGCGGTAATTTGAGTGATCCTGTTTATAATGGTCATCCGACCAGTATAGGGGAAAAACCCACTCCACATCAGATGACTCGGGGCCCGACAAAAAGAAAGGTTGTCGATGAGGTTCGGCGGCGACCTTAAAGTATTTGTCCTTAAAGCCACGGAAGGAGTCGGAAAACGGATCAAATAGTTTTCGTTTACTTTGACTACGGAAGGAAATCCACCCCTTCCGGTCAGAAGGCTCTTTACCAGTTCTAGGGGTATGTGGAGAGTAGTAGTAGAAGAAGAGAGGAACTGTGCAGGGGATTCCTAGGTCCGCACAGAACATTTCAAAAGTGCGGATAAAATCCCAACTATTTGGATGAAGTTGGGAAGGAGCTACCCGGAGGTGATTCAAAACTTCGGTCTCAAAAGAAGAAAAAGGAAAGGTAATACCTATCTGGGTAACTACGTCTTGGTAGAAGAAGAAAAAGTTGGGATTTTTTCCCTCCCGTTGGGCGCAAACAGGCTCACCAGGTAAGGGAGCCTGAATAACAAAACCATCTTGTTTTCCTACCGGGGTCGACACTATGCTTGGAAGGTCGAGGACAGAAAGAGTCCGGAGGACTTCATAAGTGACCCAAGGGAACCTAGACGCTAACATTGGGGGCACATCCGAATGGGACTCGACAGAAGCAGACTCGTCTACAGTTTCCGAGGTAACTTCCATTATACCTACGAAAATGAAGTAGAAAAGTAAATGTTAGTAGGCATACCTGGAGGTAAGGCATCAAATGCACAAGAAATCGAGGTCGGAACCTCGTCAGTTTGAGTATGCAACCTCGGTTGTGGTTTTTTGGTGGTAGGGAACAATATAGGGTTATGACGACACGCCCCCAAAATCGAATCGGCAATGTCGTCGGAGCCAATTTGAACGTAATGCATAGCCTCAAATACACAATCAACACATGCATCGTATTTAACTTCCATTATTTCATCCGAAGACGAGAAAGATTCGTCATCAGAAGAGGAAGAGAGGCCGGTCAGAGGATCAAAGAGACGACAAGGAATTCCTAAAGGAAGATCGTTTGGGCTATCAATGTTTTTGGGCCCAAAGATAGGAGGGCCTAAGGAAGACGGAATTCTAGAAGGGACTGAGCCTAGGGTTGGCCTGAGGTTTATAGGGGTCGAAGAAGGCAGATGAACGCCGGAGGCCGTAACACCACCTTGACGGTACGGCGGAAGTAAAGGGACCGAACCGCAAGGAATGGCAGTAGCCTTTCATTTTCCGGAGGATGAAGAACCTCCGGTATGGCGGCGAAGGGGATCACTTGCGCTCTCACCCGCCGGAAGAGGAAGACCATACAGCAGCTAAGCCGCCCTAGGGCCCATTCTTCTCCTTACCTCCTCCTCTTCCTCAGGAGTCATTCTCATGGTGGCCCCAGGAAAACACGAAATCGAATTGAGGAAGAAGGGAATGATAGAAGAAGACGATATGATCATAAAACACGAAGAAAAACCAAAAAAACAGAGAAAACTCAGAGAAAGAATATGATGCAACCCCAAAGTTCTAATATCGACAAAGTTACAGTAACGCAAAAGCAACAAATGATGCAGAAAGAAAATAAGGAGAGAAGGTACCTGTTGTAGTAAGGGATTGGAGATTGGTAAGGAGATAAAAGCTTGCAGAAAATGCAAGGGAACGCTCAAGAAGTATTGAAAGAGAAGAGGGAAAACGCTAGCAAAGGGTAAGCAGAAATGACAAGCAAAGGAGAAGATAGGCAAGAGTGCGGGTTTTGAAGAATAAAATTTTGAAATATAATGATAACTTGCTGTAACCGCCAAGGGAAACGAAATGGCTCAGTGAATCGCCACCGTTCAAATGAAACGACGCAAGGGTTCCCTGGTAAAATCGCTCCTGAGTCTAGGGGCATGTATGTAAAAACATAAGGGCAGCAGTCATTGCAAAAGGAATGAAACGACAGGTCCTTTAGTGTATTAATTAGCACTAATGGCAGGGACAACTGTTGACTGCACATGGGATAAGGCAATCGCCAGTCTACGTATCAGTTCGGGAACGTTTCTCCTACCTGACATATTCGAATGTGCCTACTCAATTATAATTGAATAGTTCCTACTCGGAAGGATGCGTGTAAGAGAGCATTCCCAAACATCTTACGGGCAGAAGGTATCCAGAGCATCCTATCTGGACAATCGTATCCGGAAGACTTTACCCGGATAACAGCGTTCGGAAGTCCATATCCGGACCTGCGTATTCGGAAGAGAGTTGTTCGAATGAGCGTGTCCGGAAAACCCGTATCCGAACAGCGGTATTCGAAAAATTCTACTCGAATAAATATAGCCGGAAGAACATATTTCGATTAATTCCTATCCAAATCAGCATAATCAAGCGCCCATAAGCGGAGAAAATCTACCCGGGGAAACATAAAATGGAAACATATGATGCATCCCAGTCATCAAGAATGCTTGATGACCGGGCTGGGGGGCAACTGTTATGGCAATAATAGTTTGGGCTTAGTTATTGGCCCAATTATTATTAAAAGATCGTGGACTTAACTTACTCTTAGAACGTGGAAGCTGACTTGGTCCATGTCGAACATTGAGAACGTGCTGGATGAGGCCGGAAATCCAGGAAGCAGTTTCTACACCCGTTACGAGGTAATCTGCCTATAAATACACATTAATCACAGGTGAAAGGTACACATTCATTCTAACTCTCTCTTTCAATTACACAAAGCACACACCCCACGTCAATTGGTGTATCTCTGTGATCTTCTGCTTCGAGGTATCATTCTCCATTGATATCCTTGAGACTTGCAGAGTTAGAGTGATCAAACAGCAACCACATAGTACCTTTGTGCTGTACATTTGTGTTCTAGTAAACAGAGAGAACAATCACCAACTGGAATGTTGTTGTATCCTCTACGCATTATTGTTGGGTTTAGGTTTTGCAGATCCTCCTCAAATACCCACTGATATCCACAACTGCACACCTCCAAGTGCAAACCTTGAGAGTGGTTGACCCTGGCTTGCATTTTGATGCCATAAAGATCAAGCATTTTTTCTATTTTAAAATAAGAAAAAAAATTCTCCCCTAGTCAAGTAGAGTAGCCACAACTTATGCAATTTAACAGTTACAAGATCTCTATCAAGAAGTATTGGAATATAGAGGGGGGAACCCCGGGATGAATAAGATTTTGTCTCACAACGAATGCTTAAATGGGATTTCAGATTATTACCCAAACTAGTTGGATAAATCAAATACCACAAATACCACGCTGCAAGCAATGCCAATCCAGTTATTGTCAAGCATAATGGGAGACGGGTCTAGGCTTATTGAAGTACCAACACGTCGATTGTTGAACCATCTTGGTATTTGATTTCCAGGAACAACAATATCAATCCAACCAATTGGGGTAGCTGATTCTTGGCTCACCTGGTACATGAAACATAGACAGGTCTTAGCTGCTATAGTTCCTACATAAATGGAAAGAGAGAATATGACAGGGATGTAGGGAAGATTGATTAGAGTGAGTACCTGAAGGATTTGTAACAACCAAGCAAATGTCATGTTTCGACAATGTTCAATATCAACTATTTTAGGACAGTTGAAAATAATTAATCCTCTTCCATAATGAGAAAAACAGTAGATTCCTCTTATTGCTGGCAAGGTAGTAGGTGTTGGCATCTCAGGCAAATATCTCAATTGCCTGCAATGCTCCAAGTTCAAATGTATAAGTTTCGAAAGCTTGTTGATGGTACATAGGAGGATAATAAAATTGTTTCCCCTAAATTTAGGGTTTCTATAATAGCATTAGGGATTTGACTTAGAATGCAGAAACTTAGATCAAGGTCATGCAAACAAGAGAAGCTAGGCAAGGAAGGCAACAAACAACCACCTGAATTTTTAGACCCTCTAGAGTTGGAGAAATGGAAAGGTATGAATCACTTGATGATGGATGAGGATGTTGACTGCGATTGCATGGCAATTTCCCTGATATTAAGCATCTTGGAATGCTCCTCATACAGGGGCGGACCCAGGGGGTGGCCAATGTCCGCACTTGCAGACATTAAAATTTTGCTTTTTTTTTTAACCAAAACGGCGTCATCTCACAAGAGTTTGATTTTAGGTTTTCTTCTTCCTTAGCTTCATCCGCGTGGCAGCCCATCGTGCCAGCGACCCGACCTCGTCTTCAAGCCTCGGCCACGCGACCTCATCTTCAAGCCTCGTGACCTCCGTCCGTTCAAGCTAGCCTTCATCGTGAGCCGTCTGTTCAAGCTTCATCGCGACCTTCGTCGTGCTGCCGCCGTCGTCCAGGGAGGCTTCTTCGTTGTGCCTCCGCCGTCCAAGCCTGAAACCTCGAAGGTTTGCGTTTTTATGTAAGAGCTTTCCGTGACTAATGACTCCAAAATCCTCGTGTTTTTTATTTGTTTTTTTTATTTCTATCAGCTATTGAGGAATTGTTGAACTTGAACCTGCAGGTATTGTTGACTGATGACTGATGACTCCAAAAACAATTTGTTCTCTTAGAATTCAGGGTGGAAAAAACAATAAAATTGATGGATGCATGTAAAAACAATCTTTAAAAAAACAATCTGTTGAGTAAATGTTGCTTGTGATGTTACTAAATGAAAGTTTACTAAATGTCGCTTGTTTTACGAAAATGTCGCTTTTATTGGAAATTACACTTAGCATTGCAGAAAGAATTGCTTTTAATGGTTTTACAGTGTTTGTTCAAATGTAATGCTCTCTTGTTAACACCTAGTCTAACCTTAATTGGATAATTCCTGCATAAAGAATTGGATAATTATTATGATGAACCCGCAGAAATTCATGTGTGTTTGTGCAAATAATGCACATCATGAAGTGGCAAAATAACTTAATAACATTCAAGGATTGTGGTATTGTGTGCTGCTTAATTTTAAACTTTAATAATTTTCATGAAGTGGCAAATAATGCCTATGTTTTTAATTTTTTGTCAGGTTGTTCACTTAGAGTCAAGGGAAAGAATTGGTGGTTGGTCGAATTCACACTGATTACTTATTTGGTTTTCTTGTTGACCTTTCTTGTTCATAATAATTTAACAAGTCTCAATGAAAGGTAACTTTCTATATGAGTGGTATTTGTTATAACTGTTTTAATAGCATAAACAATATAATTGATATTTACTTTTTATTTGTCAGGGATACCATCTTATTTCAAACATCAAAAATCCACAAATACAGGAATTGAATCCGATCGACCTCAAAGACAAAATGTTTCAATTGTGGAAAATTCTCCTCAATCTCAAGGACAAAGTGTACTACCCCAAGCATCTCAATTTCAAAGTTTTGAACAACCAACTTAAGCAAAAGTTAATATAGATAATCTTGAAGTGAATCCGGAAAAAAAAAGACCTTCCATTTATTCAATGACATCAAATCCTATAGAGAGATAGGATATTCGGAAAGCTTATTTGCTCAAGGGGCCAAATCAACCAATTCTTAAACCATTCCCTCAAAGGAAAATGTTTGAAAAAATGCGTAGATTCTGAAAAACAATAGGAATACCCACAATAACCAAGAGGGGGTGAATTGGTTTAAACTTGGTCTTTTAAAATTTATTTATAAAATCAAAGTCAAAGGATCTTAATCACTTTTAAACCAAGAATGCTTTTAATCAATCAAATCACTCAGCTCAAGAAACCAATAGCTCAAAACATAACTTGTTGAGTAGTGATAATGACACCAAGAACAAATGAACAAGATGACTTGTTGAAATAGAGATAAAGAAAATCAACACAAGCAATTTTATACTGGTTCACTTCTCAAGAGAAGTTACATCCAGTTTCTTCTAATCAACACTAGATTAGAGTTCCACTAATATAAATTTCAGTTCTTACAAGCTTTACAACAAACTCTCTCTTTATCAACACTAGATAAAGAATAGAAATGTAAAACCCTATTAGACTTCTAAAGAACAAGAACCAGAGAACACTACTCTGTTCTTTCCTAGAGAACACTACTCTAGCCCAAGCTTCAAGAACCCTGTTACAATAGCATCAAATAACAGAAATTGCAAAAACGAAATTACAATCAAAGATTATGGAGAGAAACAACCTGATGATCCAATGAATATGAATGCATATGAATTACCAATCAAGGTTGAATTGCAGAAACATAATTTCAGAACATGCTCTCCATTACACTTTTGAAATCTTTTGCCCAAGAAATCATTCAATACCCATGAAGATTAAAGAGTGGGACAAGAAGTTAGTAAACCCAGAAAATCACTTTCTAACTCTTAGAAGACTTGTGTATACTGTAACGCCCCAGCTACAACCAAGGTCATTACCCAGCCTTAAATACTATCGTAACAATAATTATCAGAGTTAAGTAGTTTGGAAGCATACAATAACATAAACAGGGCATCAACAAATGCCACCATCATATACACTGTACATTTAACATGGTGAATATATATCAAGTTTCTGTGTCTTATACAAAACTGTACATACAATCTCCCCCTCAGGGTACAAAATAAAACCAAAGGCATAATACAAAACAGATGAGTCACAAGCTCATGTCATCTAGCCTAAGGTTACAAATCCAAGCTATCCCTGCATAGGCTTCTTGCCTTGGGATCTATCTGCTCCGCCTGATGATTCACCTGCAAAACATAAGCCCCACACACGGGGTGAGATATAAAATCTCAGTAAACTCAGGGCCCTTGAAGGTATTTCCTTCCCCTGGTTCACTTTCCAACATATACATAGGTACAACATATCCAAGATATTCAAAATCATAATCTCAACCATCATATCATC
>PYAF01002985.1:229109-256145 GCA_007407185.1 Glycine tomentella | reverse complement strand
GCTTCTTGCCTTGGGATCTATCTGCTCCGCCTGATGATTCACCTGCAAAACATAAGCCCCACACACGGGGTGAGATATAAAATCTCAGTAAACTCAGGGCCCTTGAAGGTATTTCCTTCCCCTGGTTCACTTTCCAACATATACATAGGTACAACATATCCAAGATATTCAAAATCATAATCTCAACCATCATATCATCAAGCGGCCATCAATCTCAATTCTCATCCACCTGGCCACAACCAGGTGCCTCGAGCACGGTCTACAACTGTTCATAGCATAAATCACTACCTGACCACAATCAGGCTATAAACCACTACCTGACTACAATCAGGCTATATACCATGGCATACCACCAAACATCACATCCAACTCTATCCTGCAGAGGCTACATCTAGATATATAGGAACATCTCCTCTCAGGAGGCTACATCTATATACTAGGGACATCTCATGCCAGGATTCAATCATCTACATGAGGCTACATCTGTATATATAGGGACATCTCCACTTGAGGAGGCTACATCTCTATAACAGGAACATCTCATGTGCCTAGCGGAGGCTTCATCTGTATATATATAGGAACATCTCAATCAAGAGGCTACATCTATATATAACAGGCACATCTCCTTCTAATGAGGCTACATTTGTGTATATAGGAACATCTCTATTCCAGAGGCTACATCTATATCACAGGCACATCTCGTATCCTATCTCAACCCAATTGCCTGAGGAGGCTACATCTGTGCATATAGGAACATCTCCACTCGGGAGGCTACATCTATATCACAGGGACATCTCACTGCAGGTCTTACTCAATCTCAAGTCATCTATCCTACTACCATAGGATTATATTCATTCATTTCCAGAATCATAGTCCATCTAATGGATAATCAAGCCCATCTCAAGCTGAACAGCTCATAATCATACAATCCAATATCACGTCACAGTGTGCACATTCATTTCCAATAGTTCATTAAACATATCATAAGCTAAACAACTCATAACCATAAGCATAAGTCGTACATCATAGGATTCAGCTTGTATCTCAAGCATCTCAAGCCAATACATACCATACATATCATTCCCTCATCAAAGGGTTCAGTTCACATCTCAAGCATATACATTCAATACATATCACTCACTCATCAAAGAGTTCAGCTTACATCCCAAGCATATACATTCAATACATATCATTCCCTCATCAAAGGGTTCAATTCACATTTTCAGCATATCAAGTCAACACACATCAATTTCCATTACAGGGCACAGTACACAATTCTGTAATCATTCACATTCACGCTCATGTTCCACATACATACAATCATTCACATCAAGACCATCCCAGCAATTGGAGCATGGTGGAACACAGCAAAGGACATACAACAAGGACCAAGAGCTTACCTGCTCTAAGCAAAACACCGACTTTCCCGGTCTCGTGGCTACCACCACCAGAGATATCAAGCTCACGTCCTAAAAGGCATATAATTACATATCAAATACCATTCTATCCGTACAACGCATAAATCTCTAGCAAAACATGCGGAAAAGCATAAAGTGTTGCATAAAATTCTGCAGATTTTACACCCACTTGGAAAAATCACAAATCCTTGTGGGAAGCTCCTAAAATCATGAGAATTTAGAGGCATCAAGATATATCTCTTATATTTTAAAAAAAATTGGTTTCATCAAAAACCATAAACCACAGCCTCTGCAGCAAACCAAAAACCAGAACTGTCACGCACCAAGGTGATGGCCATTTCTTTGTGGAATTTGGAATGGGTTAATGAGTTTGCTTAGCAGTTTTGTTTAAGTTAGTTGTCACATTTCTCATATTGGGATTCCATTTTGGTTTTGTTTTTAGTTTATTAAGTTTTCCCACGTAGGTAGATTGGCTCCTTCTAAATTCAGGCGTGGATGCATTACTTCCTTCTTTAATATTGCTACCCGAAGTCCCGAACCATTCACAACTTTGTTTTCCACTTTGCTAGCCAATAAAGGCTCTCCTGTTTGCACCATTCCTCTGCATTTGGACAAAAATGTTCTAATATCATCACTAAATTGATGCTATTAAGTGTATGTTTGGTTATGCGTTTGTAGAACATATTTTTAATGTAGAAAATTCATTTTCACATAGAATGTTGCTTGCAAACTTGAAATAAAAAATGATTTTGAGTGTGCTCTGGTTTGGATGTTCTTTGTATTATAACATGGTATTTGTGTGGTTTATGTTGTATGCTCTGGTTTGGATGTTCTTTGTATTATAACATCGTATCATACCTCATTCTGATCACATCCTAAGCCTTTGAAGTGTGAAAAGTGTCAAACTCCTTATCAAGTTCATGTGGTTGTGCTGCTTCAGCCCAAGAAAGTTTTGTGTCCATGTGTGGAGGGTGCCTTGGCCTAAACCTAAAGTTCCATATTCCAATGAGGAACATGTATAGGAACATTGTGGGTAGGATAAGCTTAGGGTAGCATATCAACATGAAAAATAGGACATGCACTACAATTGTTGTGACTGGATTCTTCCACTATTGCACCTCACGAACCCACCTGCTCATAGATATTGCACCTGAAAAGAGTGACACAATTCTGAAGAAATTGGCTTTGCTTCTTCTCATGCTCCATATGTGAGAGTCCACATGAAGCATGTACTCCACAATCTCTTTCCTAAGGGATGGTACTACCCTCCCAAGCCTAACTGCCACAATGTTCATGGCTTGGTACCTCAAACTGTCCAACTGATTCACAGTGAATGGATGTAGGTAATGCATTTTTGGCAACAAAGGGTGTCCATAAAGGTAGATTATGTGAGCCGTGGAGAGATTTGTGAAGCGAATCCCCAATTGTAGTTCCCCCATCTTCTTCAATCCATAGGTTTTCAGAACAAGTAGCGGGTATGAGTTGGTGTAGATCGTATCCTTTTACAATGTTGACAAACGAATCCTCACCTTGCCAATTTTTTAGTCAACTTTGGCTCTTTGATTTTGCCCTCCACTACCACCACCCAAATGGCAATTGTCAAAGACCCCAAAAGTTGTCACAGTGCAAGGATCATACACTTCCCATGTGTATTGGTCGTTTCATTTTGGATTAAAGCTCTCAGTGATTGTCCTAGTTCTCACCCATTTTTGACCATAGTTGGCCACACAATAAGCATTTTTTGACCCTTAATTGAAAAAGAAAGCTCATCTGATGGAATAGGAACAGCCTGAAGATCCCATTGCTTCTTAAGAGGGGGTTGCCTCATTTGACACCTCATGTATGTTTGATAGCTAGCAGTGGCCATGAGCCACACCTTAGAATTATTTGAGGTTCCACAATCAGAGAATAACTTCCCTATTTCTGAAAGTAGATGATCAACAGGATTATAACTAGAAACTTCTCCATTTGTGGATCCTTCCTCTTTCTCACTGAAACTTGCCTCCTTCACTGTCCACTTCAAGTCTCTAATATAGAAAATGACACCCCCTCCTCCTCCTGAAGCAATGGATTCCACCTTCCTTTTGAGTTCCAAGAGTTTCATTTCAACTTCATCTCTCTTCATGCAACTCAATGAAACATGTGAAATTTGGAATTTGATAAAATGGGTTGACTTTAACTCATCAGGCACTTCGGACCTTTCTAGCCTCCCCATTAGCTCCCCCACAAGGCCTTCAGTTAAAGACAGTGAGTCACCAACAATCACAGTGTTCTTTTTCTTCTTCCCCATTAGCTCACTTTCTCTTGTTTGTTTTGCATTCTTCACACCTGCTCAGCTCCTAATTGTACAATTTTACTACTTTTAGAGGAATTGATTTCGTCTACTTGTCAAATAATTGAACAAAGAGACTAAGATATGATTCACTGTTTTACTACCATCATTTTTGTATTTCTTATGGATTGTACTGTAAATAATGCCATTCAAAAAATTGTATATTCAAAGCTTGTCATGCTTAATTAATTTCCAGTGTTCATTTTCAACTTCAGCTCTTATTTTTTTATTTTTAAAAGTATTTTTTTTAGATTAGAAGTGGATGCCAGGATTAATTGTGTTATATAGAGTCATCTTATTCTTTTTTAACCATGGTTATTGTTTTAAAAATTATCAATTAAGGATGAGATTCCACACAAAATGAGACTTAGAATTAAGAGAGAATCACTAAGAAGCAAGAACATTATGTTGTCTGTTATGCCATCCCCAACCTTTCATTATTTTTTAATGTAGCTAAGTCAGTCAGTTTTATGATAAATGATAAACCTCTAATGGAGGAGGATAATGTATTAATACATAACATTTATCCAAATAATTAGAATAAACGATTATGCTGCAGCTTCCTTACATAATTGCAGAAATATGTATGTATTCTGTTTACGTGTTTATAGTTTCCTTTTCTGACTTATTCTTTATTTCTAGGTGCTTGTAGAAATCCATCTACATGTAGCAGTGGTTCAGAACACTGGAGGTACTTCTTACCCATTATTTATATTTTTTAAATGATGTTCATTTCAGGCAGCAGACTGCTGTATATTTTTTTATGTTTCAACTGAGAAGGTTAAATGTTATTTCCAAAGAGTGGAGTCTGAATTGTTTTAGTGGCAGTGGTCTCTTGGTTCAGAATGAGAGGTTTTACATGTGTATTTTCTTTGTTCCTTTCAATATTCAACAAAATAACTGGTTTGGGTGGCTATCAGCGGATTTTTTGAAGTAAAAATGGTGAATTTTTCCATAAATCTATCATTGTAGTTTTTCATTTCTTTAGGAGGTAGTGTTAAGAAACTAAGGGTGCATTTGATTGTGTTCTTGTAGTATTATTTAGAAGAAAGGAAAGAAAAAAAAATCTGTTTGATAATCTTGTTTTGTTTTGAATCAATTTTGTAAGTAAGAGAGCAAAATATTCCGAATAATTAACTGATAGGCCAAATTCTGTGCCTCCTGCCTATGAGATGGCCCATGGCCATTGAAGGTTTATGTGAGAGAGAAAAAAATGACAAGTTTGATTTAGGAAGCTTAGGAAATTCAAGAACCTTAGGTATTTCAGGTATTTTAGGCAATTTGGACTTAGGCAATTCAAGGACCATAGGCAACTCTGGCTTAGGTAATTTAGGAAATTTGGACTTAGGCATTTCAGGAATGTTAGGCAACTCAATTACTTTAGTCAATTTGGGCTTTAGCAATTCATGAACCTTAGGAAATTCGGGTACTTTAGGTTACTCGGGCTTAGATAATTCAGGGACCTTAGACATCTCAGGTACTTTAGACAACTCAGACTTAGGCAATTCAGGAATCTTGGGCATCTTATATTACTTTAGGCAACTTTGGCTTAGGCAAATCAGAGACTTTAGACAACTGGGGTACTTTAGGCATTTCAGGGACCTTAGCCATTTCTGGTACTTTAGGCAATTCAGGGACCTGAGGGAGATTATTTATTGGGATTGTACGGATCTTACACAACTCCTGCTTTGGTAATTTGGGGATTTCAGGCAGAGGTGGCAACTCGGGTTTGGGAAGTTGTAGCAGTTCTGGTTTTGACAAGGTTGATTCCAGGAGACTGCGTGATCCGGCAACTATTGTGTGACTGTTTGGTTAAGGTGTTTTATGGGGAAAATAAGTTTTAATCACTTGATTCTCCTAATATGTTGGGACAAATAGCGGCTCCTTATCTTGTAATGTAACCTTCTATTTGCTTTTGGCCCAATAATACAAAACTTGTGTCCTAAACAGGATCGAAGTCCAATAACTATCTCTCTTTGTCTAAAGTATTCAATAGCAACAGTGGCAGTTCACTTAAAATCAATGACACACAAAATTAAATAAGTATTTAAATATGTCTGTTCACAAATAGTGACCAAATAATGTTAAAATGTTGGTGCAAAAAATATGACATAACTATTGAATAGTAAGAAACATCTTCACTAGTTTATCAGGTGTCTTGACCTTACGTTTCTAGCTTATATAATGGATGGATCAATTATTATGATGATGTTTAACATAAGTTTTCATTTTGAACATAATGTTTAGACCTCACAATGGCCTAAAGCTAATGACTAGGCTTAAGAAAGAAACAATTGGAAAAATTGATGTTACTCATAGAAGTGACTTGTAATTGCGTTTTGCAGGATATGTATACCAAGCTTTGAGAAAAAATTGAAGAACTGAATCGCAAAAGGCTAAAAATTGAATCTCAAATACATACCAAAGAAGTCATTCAACCGTAATTAAGGTAACAATTCTGTCCCATTCAAGCTTTCTATGTTTAACTGTGTATAATCCGAAATGCGATCTGTTGCCTGTCATTCTTATTCTTATATTAAATAAAGTGTGTTAGTTCGTTCATATTTGAACCTTGTTATGGTTACTATTGATTCTTGTCTTCAAATTCAGGATCTTCCTACACTGGTGTAGATTTTTGTAAGAGGTTGTGTGATAAAATGAAAGGATAGGAGAAAGAGATAAAACTAATGAAAATGCAAAATGCTCAAATGGAAATATGCCACAGGATCTGTTACACAAAGATTTTATGATTGTCCCACTTTGAATCATTCATATTATTATTCTAACCAAAATTAGAAAAGATGTAAGCCTTAAGTGGAGGTAACCAAAGGCTAAAGTCTATTTATTGGGTCATTAGTAGGACCAGGATATTCATTTAATACTCTATCTGTGATTAAGATAATGTGAGTGTCTGCTTTGAAGAGTGTATATCATGACTTTGAGATATAATAAATTAGGCATGTATCTTTTTAAATGATAGTTGATACCGCACTAATCTTTCCCTAGTTTTTTTAAAGATAACCAAATCTATTTGCCGTTCAAGAAACACTATGCAATTCAGTCAAAAACAAAAACAGTCAATTGAATTCAATTCTTGCTTTACTGAGGCTAGACAGGAACCACCAAAACATTTTCTCTATCTTCACCTACAATCTCACCGAATCAATTATAAATATTAGCTATCCAATAATAAATTACATGTACAAGTAGATGGTTCAGTTTTGTAATAATCACTTTAGAAATGTATAGTGATTTCTATTTCTTTTTTGTTGCTCTTTGACCATCCAAATCATATTGACTATGACGTATCAAGTAGTTTCCAGAATTCTTTTACACACTGGTATAGTATTGCTACAAGCTGTATATGAATCCAAACATAGAAAGCAACAAACAAGTATGAAAAACTCTACCCCTTCACCTTCATCTCTTTGTGATACACTTCCTAAACCAATCTGGAATGCATGACACTCAGCAAGTTATTGTTCATCAAATAAGTGCTTTGTTACCAGAAAATTCAGGGGACCCAAAATCTTTGGTCAAACCAATCTGGACCTGCAGCATCTACCAGATCCTTACATCATCATAGCATCATGAGTTATGACATCTTTTTCCCTGATATCCATATTCATGACCTCAACATCTCATTCCTTAACTTGCACTTTGCGTCTATCCCAACGTCCTGTAAATAAATACTGTTATCTTTATCTATGTATGAAATTGTCTTCCTTAGTTGACTGTCCAACTAATTTCATCTGCTTTAACTATGCTGTCTCGAGCTTCGATGTCGGTTGACTATTGGGATCATGTTGTAACTTCTGCTGTGTATGCCATTAATCTACCACACCAGCTGGTCATACACCTGCTTCTCAGTCTGGTTCTGAGGTAGCTGTTAACCAGTGACCAACAGTTCCATCCTCAGTGGATGTTGGTCCTGCTTCTGATCTCCCAATCCTTAAACCAGGAGTCTTTATCCATTGTGGCTACTTCCTCTGTCAGACCACAATAAACTCATCCAATGTGTACTATGGCCAAGGCTGGCATTGTTAAGCCTAGATTGCAATGTACACTCTTCTTAGCTCATGCTGAACCTAAGTCAAAAAAGTCTAGTCTTTCTAATCCGACATGGCTAGCAGCCATGTCGGCTGAATATGAGGCCTTGATGAATAATGGAACTTGGTGTCTCCCTGATCTGCCTCCTAACAGATCAGTTGTGGTTGCAAATGGGTCTTTCGGGTCAAAGAAAATACGTATAGTACTATCAGCAATTACAAAGCCAGACTTCTGGGCAAAGTCTTTCACCAACAATTGGGTTATGATTCAATGAGACCTTTTCTCCTGTAATCAAAGTTGTGACAGTTACAGTTCTTCTCTCCCTGGCTGTTACTCACATGTTGAGTGTTCAACAATTATATGTTATTAATGAAGGAAGTCAATGGATTTCTCGCTGCTGGTTTTTAAAACTCCAACAACCAGCTTCTGTGTAAATTGCATAAGGCAATTTATGGCCTTAAACAAGGCCATAAAGCCTGTTTCATAAGTTGAAGGCTACTATATTTTGGTTTCAGTTCAGCTCAAGCAAATGTCATTCCTGTAATTTGTTTACAGTGATTCAAAATATACTGTCATTTATATGCTTGTTTATTTCAATGATATTATTGTTATTGGGAACAAAAAATCCTTCATCCAATCCCTAATGACCCAACTCAACTCTTAGTTCTCTGTTAAACACGTACGATGTCTTCATTGCTTCCTGGGAATTGAAGTCAGACCTCATCCCAATGCTGCTTTTATACTGTCCCAGTCCAAATATATTATCGATTTCATCGGGAAAACCAACATGGTTAAAGCCAAACCAATCCTTCTCCAATGGTTGGAGGCGGGAAATTAACCAAATCAGGCAATGAGCCTTTCCCTAATCCCACACTCCACAGATAATTTCATCTGTGTTCCTAATTGACTGAACATCGACTACATTATGTTTTTCCTATAGCCTGAATTATTGTTAACAAATTACTTAGATTCAAAATCTTCAACATGAATAGTTTTTTTTTAAAAGAACAAAGTATTTCCATAGCTGAAAGTCATAAAACTAATTCCCCAAGGACCAAAGATCACCAAAGTTAATTTTACCTCTCGTAACAATTTTTTTCCATGTCCATATTTTGTTGATACTACTAACCTGTCTTGCTATTTGTGTAATTTGTTGCAAGTCCCCAGCAGATCCAGTGGTTATCTCAGTTTCACCAAATATAACTTCCTCTGCTGCTCTTCCCCCTAAGCCTCCAACTATTCTAGCAAATAGTTGCTTCTTAGAGATGAGAGATGGATCTTCACCTGGTATAAACCATGTTAAATCCCGGGCTTGGCCTCTCGGAACTAGAATGACTTTCTGTACTGGATCATGCCCTGGGGTCAGTGTCCTGCAAAGTATAAACGTCTTTAAGTTACACTACAATTTTTTCACTCTCAAAATTGTTCTAAAGGCATCTTTAGTTGTTTTCATTGCTTATTTGTATAAATAAATAAAAAAATTGTGTTCCTTGTTTACGTTATTTTCAGTACAAATATTAAAGAAAATTTGGAAATGGAAAGAAACATAAAAATCATTTTCTCAAACCATACTGGCCTTAATTTCTTTTGCTATCAACATATGTATTTGATGTACTTACGAACAAACAACATGTCCAATTTCATGGTAAGCCACCAGAATTTTGCTTTTGCAATCAGTCATCTTGGTTCCTTCCATGCCTGCCACAATGCGATCTATGGAGTCATCAACTTCTTTCATTGTGATCTTATCTTTGCCCCTTCAACCAGTAAGAATGGCGGCTTCATTAATGAGGTTTGCGAGGTCTGCACCACTGAATCCTAGAGTTCTCATGGCTGTGTCCTAAAGACCATACTGTCATATGGCTGTGTTCGTTGCGTAAGAAGGCAGATGTTCACATCAAAACCGTAATTAACAAGTAATATGTTAAGGATGCGATACATGAAATAGGTTGACATATCATTTATGATTTAACAAAAATTCTCATGTTTGTCAATGTTTACCAGTGCAATGAAGAAATTGAAGACCACAAAAGGCGATAAACCAAATCCACCTCCACCCACCTGGATTGAGTTAAAGGTTACAATTTCGTTTAAGCCAACATATCCATGTACTGATATTTAACAATTGTTGAAATGAAACAACTAAATTTGTTTGTTTTCTTATGTTTTAGAGCCATGTTCAACCCGGAGGATATGAGTGTGGGTATTACGTAATGTACTGGATGTGGAACATAGTTATAGGGGATGTGCAGAATGACTAGAGCAAGGTATAATTATAGTAACACCTTCTAAATTCGTCAACTGAAATGAAGTAGCCAGACAATAAGAAGAATGACCCTATAACACCAGCAATCACTGAGTTCCCAACAATAAAATTAGGCACCAGAGCACTAAAACACACCAAACTGAATTGGCCGTGTAAAGAATCAGCCATATCAGCAACAGAAAGTGCAAAAAAGCCAAGAAGTTACAGTTGAGCCCTACAAGCCAGTACAAGGGCATTGAGAACAAAATGGCTAGGATGAGAAGAAATGGCAAGTAAACTAGGCCATTGGCAATAGCATATGATGACACACGATAGCTTCCACAGGATGTCTCCTTCATTAGAATCTGATAATGTAAAGCTTCTATGTTGCTTGACAACAAAAACGTTAATATGAAAGCAAATAGACCCCACCCTTTCAAAAGCTCCCTCTAGATCATCCTTAAGGTTACAAAAGATGGACCCCACAACCAGCCCAGAAACCAGCATCTGAACTGTTCAACATGCAAATAACTCTTTTGTTGGAGAACCTATGATTGAGAATCATAGTTTCTCTCAATCTACAATTAGCATCTGAACTGTCCTGCAAGCAAATATCCTTTTGAAGGGTTCCTGATCAATGCTTTAAGGATAGTTGTTAAGCCAACAATATTTGTTTTGCAGCCAGCATGTCTCTCAAACTCGTAAGCATTCAGAACCTGATAATGTAAATTATCAATCAGTCGATGAGTAATTATCGCAGATTTTAAGAAATATAGAAAAACTTAAATTAAGGTTTGGTCAGGGTGTACACCAGTGGATTACCTTTGTATAGTTACATGACTGACACCCACAAAGATAACCAGGCCTTTTATAATTCCTCGAAGTTCGTTCATAAATGAACTATTGTATGAAGAGATGTTGGTTCTATATGAAGGGAATAGTTTCCCATATTGTGATATACGAAGATTTGAATCCATGATAAGAGATATGTCTATGTTTCTCTTTATTCTACATCTCAGCTATGGTAAGTCAATGCATATCCTTAAATTGTATACATGCATATGTTATGTTTACCTATTTATTGGCAAATTCTTGTTCTGTGGGATTGGTATTGCTTCTTGAACCATTTATTTTCTAATCTGCTTTTTCTGCTAGCTGGTTTAAACCATTTATTTTCTTTTTTTGACAGATTGATGCGTTGAAGCTCCTACATTTGAAATGTGGAAAGATTATGGATGATTTTGTATGGCTTGATATGATCTCGGTTCCATTAGGCTTTTGAAGATTGTTTTTGGTTCCAAAGTGGTATATACTCTTTCATGTACATGTACAAGTTTGCCTGTGACTGTTTTTGGGGTTATTTTCTTCCCATTTTGTATGTTGTGGGAAATCGGATTTTCGGTTGATTTGAAACCCTCAGGATTCTAAACTCTGCTTAGTTATAACATATAATGTTATAAGTCTCAGTAGTGTTATGTATTTTCTTTAATGATGTAACATAGTATTGGTACAATAATATGGATGTTGTAATGGTTTTAGGTTATCTGATCTTGTAATTCAAATAGAAAATTTTAATTAGTTTTAATATATGATGTGGTTTTAATGGTCGGAATAAATGATTCAATGGTTGCATTAAATGATTCGCAGGTGTAAAATAAATTAAAACAATTTAGAAACAAATAATTAATAAAAAAAACAAAAATACAATTATAAAAAAATTAAAATTAAAAAAAACCTACGAAGACGGTTATTATGAAAAACCATCATCGTAAGTCTACCTACGATGACGGTTTTCATTAACAACAGTCTTCGTAGGTATTTATTTTTTAAAAAATTAAAATTGAAATAAATACCTACGAAGACGGTTATGACGAAAAACCGTCATCGTAGATGGACATACGATGACGGTTTTTGCTAATAACCGTCTTCGTAGGTATTTATTTCAATTTTAATTTTTTTAAAAAATAAATACCTACGAAGACGGTTATTAGCAAAAATCGTCATCGTATGTCCATCTACGATGACGGTTTTGGCTAAATAACCGTCTTCGTAGGTATTTATGTTTTAAAAAACTAAATTGATTTTAATCACCTACGATGACGGTTATTTAGAAAAACTGTCATCGTATGTAAACCTACGATGATGGTTTTTGTTTGTAACCATCTTTGTAGGTATTTATTTTTTAAAAAAATTAAAATTGAAATAAATACCTACAAAGACGGTTATTTAGCAAAAATCGTCATCATATGTCCATCTACAATGACGATTTTTCTAAATAACCGTCTTCGTAGGTTTTTAAATTTTTAAAAAATTTAAATTTGAAATAAAATACCTACGAAGATGGTTAATACGAAAAACCGTCATCGTAGGATGCCCTACGATGACGGTTTTCAATAATAACCGTCTTCGTAGGTATTTAATTTTAAAAAAAATTAAAAAAAATTACATATGATGACGGTTTTTTTAACCGTCGTCAAAAGTACCCCATTTTTAACGACACCCGTAACAATGACGGTTCAACAACCGTCGTCGTAGGGGTAAAATAACAGTCGTAAAAAGTCCCCTGTGTAGTAGTGTATGCATGAAATGCAAGGATCAAAAGATTGGCCTCTCCTACACTTCACTTGAAATATAATCTTCAAGGCATGTGAAAAGCTCAAAACATTCTTCCAATTCATAGGCTTCATTCTTCTTATTGCTCCCCCTATATCCAATAGATTCAATCCTAAGTGGTATGAGGAATTTGGTTCTTGGTTGGAGTATAGTGTATCACAAGATGCATATTTTTGCTTGTATTGTTATCTAGTTGATACGGAGGTTGGAGGTAGTGGTTCGACGAAGGAAGCATTTGTCAGTAAGGGGTTCAAAAATTGGCAGAAGAAAGATAGAATCAAAGTTCATGTTGGGGAGTATAGAAGTGTTTATAATAGATGTTATCAAGCTGGTCAAGATTTGCCGAAGCAAAAGCAACATATTGATATTGCTTTTTCAAATATTTCTGAACAACAAAGAATTGATTATCGTATTGGGCTGAAAGCTTCTTTAGATTGTGCTAGATACCTACTACGAAATGGTCAGCCTTTTCGGGACATGATGAATATAAAAATTCAAATCAACAAGGTTTATTTCTTGAAACTCTAAAGTTTTATACATTGCCAAATTAAGAGATGAGTGATGTGGTCTTGCAAAATTCCCTCGATAATCACAAATTGACATCATCAAAAGTTCAAAAAGATCTTGCTCAAGCTTGTGCTAGCTGATTTGACTGTTAAAGCAATAATTAGTGATATCAGGGATGATTACTTTTCCTTGCTAGTTGATGAAGCTCGTGATGTTGCAATTAAAGAACAAAATGGTAGTTGTACTTCGATATGTAAACAAGAAGGGGTCTATTGTTGAATGTTTTATTGGCATAATTCATGTTTCAAATACTACTGCACAATCACTAAAAGAAACGATTGATGGGCTATTTTCTAAACCTGGTTTAAGTTTGTCTAAATGTCGCGGTCAAGGCTATGATGGTACAAATAATATGCGGGGTGAATTCAAAGGGCTTAAGAGTTTGATTTTGGCAGACAACAAATCTGCATTACACATTCATTGTTTTGCTCATCAATTATAGTTGGCACTTGTGAAGGTTGCAAAACATCACAAAAAGATCCAAGAATTTTTTGACATGCTTCAAAAGATGGCTACCGTCATGGGGGGTTCATGCAAGCGGAAGGAAGTTCTTCAAATGAATCAATATGAGCATATCGTTGAAAGAATTGCTTGTGGTGAAATACCAACTGGAAAAGGTTTAAATCAAGAGACAACCTTAAAGCGACCTGGAGACACTCGTTGGGGTTCCCATTTTGGTATAGTTACAAGTGTTATCTCATTATTTTCTCCAATAATTTCCTTGATAAAAATTATTGAAGACGACCCTAAGAATAATGCTGCAAGAACTGATGTAGGTTGCATTTTGTATGCCATGGAGGATTTTGAGTTTACATTCTTGTTGCATCTTATGCAACTTATCTTGGGAATTTCTTATGAGTTGTCGCAAGCACTACATAGAAAAGATCAAGACCTTTTTAATGCAATTGGTTTAGTGAACGTAGTCAAGTCTCGTTTACAAGAAGTGAGAGATAATGGTTTTGATGAATTGCTTCAAGAAACGGACCTTTTTGCCAATAGATATGATATTGACATTCAGAATATGGAGGATGTTTATTGTCCTAAAGGGGAGATCAAGACGGAGATTGGAATCATTCATATTCTTGCACTACTTTAAAGTGGAGTTATTTAATACAATGATAGATACCCAAGTTTAAGAGTTGGATGATCGATTTGATAATGTCAATACCAAGTTGCTTGAGTGTTTGAGTTGTCTTGATCTTCGTGACTCATTTGCTACTTTTAACAAAGAAAAGTTGATTGAGTTTGCTAGATTTTATCCTTTGGAGTTTGATGAGCATGTAGATATTCCTTTTCTTTCTTCAAGTCTCGGTAATTTTATTGTTGATGTCAGAGTTGATTCTAATTTTGTCAATTTGAAAAGAATTTTTGACCTTGCTTTGAAGATGGTTGAGAAGAGAAAGGATATTGTTTATTCATTGGTTTATTTGTTGATAAAGCTGACACTCGTTCTACCGGTAGCAACGGCTAGTGTTGAGCGAATTTTTCTGCAATGACTTTTGTTAAAGATAAGTTGCACAATCGAATGAGTGATGATTGGTTTGATGCATGCATGCTAACTTATGTTGAACGTGATATATTTAATAAGATTGATGATGAAGATATAATGCAATATTTTCAAGGAATGAAGAATCAAAGAAGGCTTTTGTAATCATGGTATTTACTTTGTAGCTTCTATTATTTTTGCTGTTATCTAGTCTTTTTTATTGTGTTGCTTTGATTTTTTTGCTTCATATCTTCTGCTCGCTAGCCGGGTTTGACGTCACTTAATTTTTGTATATCTTCCAATTAATGTCAGGTTTGACATTCTCAAACGAGTCCATATTCTAGAGATGATGACCTTTACTATGATTTTGCTCACCTTCTGTATAAGTAATGTTGACTTTTTTATTCATATTTATAAATAAAATGATGATGTATGGATGTACGGGAATATATTCTCATATTTGTTTTGGATGATTGGTAAAATTTGGGGGCTTAATGTTTGGTCAAACTATTATATGCATCTTATTACAAAAACAATAACATTTTGAGCGGGTTCATAATCTTGTACATAAAGCGTTGATTTAAATTTTCTTTACAAAACATTTTTGCAGACATAAAAACATTTTCCTAGGTCCACCACTGCCCTCATATATTGGGTTCTCTAACAGCTGATTACTAAATACTTTTGGACAGCCAGAGATATTTAGATATTCCAGAGAACTTAGACCAAAATATTGTTGGGAAGACTTACTAGATTTTTGCAGTTTTTTTAAATTCAGGAAAGCAAGCTTTCTTAAAAGACCAACTGATGGATGGATCCATGCAAGTTTTGTACATCCTTCAAGAATTATCCACTCAAGATTAGGGACCTCTCTAAAGTTTGGAACCTTAATAAGATTCTTGGAATCACTGAGATCCAAAGCTCTTAAATTTGGCAGACGCTGTTAAATACCAACAAGAAAAGATAGTTACTAGCCATATTTTTTAACAGATTCTGAAAATTGGTGGGAATCAACTGTGATAATAGTATTCTTTTTTAACTCATTTCAAAAAGTAAAATTAAAAAGATATATAGTTTACAATACCTTTATGCCTTTCCACAGTTTTTTGATGTTGCTATGTTGCAAGATCAATTCTATCAGTTTGTCTGGCTGAAAACTTGATGGTAAATAGGAGAAAGGATAGTTAACCCACTGCAGAAATTGTAGTTTATTGGAAAGACAATTAAGGTTTCCCATAAACTTCATATCATGGAGTATGAGCAACCTAAGGTTACTCTTTTTGGACAATGCTTCAGCATCAGCAGTCATCGATATTTCAATCTCTCTGGACACGTCTACAACAATGGCTTCATTGTTTGTAGTTTCCTAAAGCATTGCAAAATGATTCATAAATTGTTGTATACATAAAACTTGTAATAAAAGGGAAATACAAGATGATTAGTTTATTATGTATTTTCAATTAATATATTATATTTTTATCATGATTTTTGTGAAGGAGTTATCAAAAGTTTCATAACAGATTACAAATGAAAAGAAAGTGATATTATCAAAGTTAGTTAATTAATAATTTTTTAACAAAAAGATGAAATTAAAATCGTAAAATCATGTATTTTGTTACAATACGTACCATTGCCTTCAACATATCATAGAAATCCTTAAGGAGCCGCAACCTGCTCCACTCCTGGCTCATTGGGTGAATTGCCTTTAACAATTTTTCTGCCCAAAACTTTCAACAAATAATGATAAATCCATGTGAATTGTCTATGAGTGATTTATCAAGGAGGACTCTTATTCCAATTTCAGCATGAAATCCACAGCAATCTAGCACTTTCTTCGCATATAATGCCACGTACCGCTGAAGAAACAAACAATATCTAAAAATATTTGCTTTTCCAATTCCTGTAGCCCATCATAACTTGTTTGAAACACATCCAAAATATCTTTGTCTGGATTCTCTTTTAGTCTAACTAAGGCACTTCTCCACTCTGAGTCACTTCGACCACACAAAAATGAACATAGTACTTTAATTGCTAGTGGTAGGCTATTAGCATATTTTAACACATGATATGTCAACTCTTTGTAACCTCCCACAATATCATCACAATTGAAAGCCTTTTTACAAAACAATTTAAGAGAATCAGCACCATTTAAGAGTTGAACTTTGTAGACTGAAGTCACTCCATACTCTTTTAAGTTATGCATGTCTCTAGAAATTATGACAATTCTACTCCCTGCACCTAACCATTCACGACTCAAAACTAATTTCTCTTGTTGTTTCACTTCATCAACATTATCAAGAACTATAAGTGTCTTACCATATCGTAGCTTACTTTGTATCAAATTAGCTGCATTATGAAGATTGCATATCTGCAGGTTTTCTTCATTCAGAGTTTGATGTAGCAGCTGCTTTGCCACACTACAGCAAGCATCATATTGATCAGAGATTCTATAATATAAAATAGAAGCAAGAGTTGTCTTTCCTATTCCGCCCATCCCACAAAGTCCTACAATGCGAACATCATCAACTGGGTCCAAAAGTAAAAGTTTTTCTAGTTCTTCAACAGGAGATTCCATCCCAACTAAATCATTTGGAAGACTTGAAAAATTGTGACCCAATTTACATAGTATCTCTTGAACAATTTTTCAATCTCAGCATATTGTGACCTGAAAGTTTAAAGAATAGCAAAAGCACCAAATTATCACCTAAGAGAACCAAACAGAAAGCAAATGTATAGAACAAGGTAACACTATTATTTTTTCATTTTGATAAAAACTTTTCCTTAAACACGCATAATTCACTCCAAGTTTACCTGTTAAATGGTTCTACATCGTGAACCACAAGACCTATTAATGCAGCTACAATATTGTGGTTATGGAGCTACCCACAATGGCAACAACCTACAATTGCAGTGTGAATTTAAATCATGTACATGAATTACCGCAACACAACTGCGACAGAGCCGTAAACCAGACCCAAAAGAACCTCAACACAATTTTATACCAATTTTTAGTCAAAAACAAAGATTTCAAATTTCAATATTGTATTCCAAGTGTCGATGGCCAAATGGATATGGTTGAGTGGGGATGTTGGGTACCGTAGCTAGGAGACATCTAATGATGGCAAACATACAAAATTGTAGAATTGTTAAAATATGTTATAAATTTCTAAAATAGAAAAAAAGTCCTAAAAGCTCATGATTTATCTAGAAGGTAAATATACTAGAAAAATATAAGAATATTGTTAAGAACAATCTAGAAAATCTAGAAGGATTTAGGATCTAAGTAGAAGATAGTATTTTAGACTATTGTATAAAGTCTAGAAAAATCTATCTCTAGAATCATGATGCAACCAATCTTGTTTGCCTATAAATAGGCTTACAACACTTTAATCTAATGAGTTTGAGAAATTAATGTAAACTTCTCATTCCATTTCATTGCTAAGGGCTATCGGACCACTAAGTCATCTATTACTTCTAATCAATCTTTCTAACTACACCTCCATCTTAAATCCAACTATCAATTATCATCCAACAACTAACACTTCTATTTCGCTAAAATACTAACAAGAATGAACTAAAAATATATACAATATTATAAACGAACAAAAGATATATATAACAATAATTATAATAACCATAACAATAATTTTTATTGCATATATAGGCTACAATCATTATAATTTCATGCCGCAATGATGACCACAATCGCAACCGCGACAGCAAGAACTACGATGTTAACACGTCAAGGGATTATAAAATACTTTTATCAACTTATTTCTAGTTGTTTGAGAACTAATAGTGAATTCATGACTTTTCATTAGTATTACAGAAGATTACTTATTCATCATATTCCAACCAGAGCGATTGGCTACTTGTGTGAGAGCTCCTCTCCATCTTTTCACTTCCTCCATCTTCTCTCCATCATCTTTGAATCTCTCTTCGTATTGGGTGAAGGCTTTCTCGTAATCCCCCGTTTGTTTTCGAACCTCAGATGGATCAACGTCATAAAAAATAGGAAGAACATGTTTTCCGGGGACTCTAACAGAATCAAGAATCTTTTCAAGTTCTCACAAGCACCATGTTGAAGAATCATAGTTCTTAGAGAAAACAATAACAAAAATCTGAGACCCCTCAATTGTTTGCATGAGGCTAGAGAGTATACGCTCCCCTTTCTTCAGCTTTGTGTCATCCCTAAAGGTAAGAATTCCTTTACTTTGGAGAGCAGCAAAAAGATGATCAGTAAAATTGTTGCGTCTGTCCTTACCTCTGAAGCTCACAAACACGTCATATTTCTTTATCATCCCAGGTGAAGTGCTGCATGGGACGATGCTGCTGTTGGAAGCCATAGCAATTGCTAACTAGTTGAGCGTTGATGACTTGATGTATAATGGGTACTGCGTAAGCTCTACCTGCTGGTATTATGTATGAAAAGTGCAATACGGGAAGAAGTCTTTAATAACGAAATTGTAGCACTCTAAGTAGTTAGAAAAGGTTATAGCTAGGTTCAAACCATCGTGGACCAAAAGAAGAAAGACTTTGAACAAGCACGGGTCAACGCGTAAATTTCACACGATCAGGAGTCACGTATTGGTTCTTGACCCTACATGCTATTTTAACTTTCTAGTCGTGGAGAAATTTTAGGTAGTGTCATACTATCAAGTGTTATGATAGTCTCGTCTCCTGACTAATTATGTGACATCTAATTTTCTTTTTTACTATTTAGCAAAATAATTTACTAACCTACAGTTATATGTGATTAATTGAGATCATGATTTGAATTATTTAATAATTTCTCTAAATCATATCCCTTTTCTTGTCTTGCTTGAATACATTCCTTATTATTGACCTAGTGATATTTATTGAATTTTACTCATGATGCTATAATTAATTTTAAATAAATTATAATATTCAATAATAAAAAAAAATACTAAAAAACGTGTTACTAACCTTCAAAGAATATTTGTTGGGAGTGCTTTACAGTTGCACCCCATGTGAAGAAGTATTATTCTAATTCCTTTCAATCAAGTCCTAAATATATCATTGTCCTCTTTTGATTATAAAGCAGGAGATGAGTTATTCGTTAGCTTTAAAAGTTTTTGTTATCCTGACCCCGAGAATATAAAAGATAAAAAGTAACGGTGACTTACTTTTTGCTGGCAAGCAATCGGAGATGGTGATACTTCAGTAAATTATAAGTTTATAACAGTATCTTATTATTTCGTTCACCTTTACAGTAGCTTCTAATCATGCCTTTCCCACGAATAGATACCATATATACAATAGTTCAAGTCCTTGAAATATCGATTTCAAGAATAGTGAGAAGGAAAATTCTCAAAATTTCCAGTGAAGCGGATTGAAATTTCTTAAACTCGATTGTGAAAGAGCAAAATGGGAGGTTTCCTAGAAACAACACGTACCTAAATGGTGGGTAAAACATTCTACAAGAGATGACAATTAATATACACACAAAAATATATTAATTTATAAAATGATTAATGTCACTATCACCCAATAACCTGTCATCAATTTTTGTTTTAAGAATTTTGTAATATATTGGTAATTGTTGGTGATTATTTAATAATTAAATATTAATATACATATACATATACATATTATTATAGCGCCCATTTTTATATATAATAACAATAAAATTTACAAGTATACAACTTTTATTTTAATTGGAGGACACATGTAAGCATACCTAAAATCTCCCATCCTTTCCTCTATTTCTTCTTTCATCAGTACTTTTTTTATGTTTTGCTTTGATTTATGTACCACATTTAATAACGAATAGAAAGTACTTGATGGTATATTACAAATGAAAATCACAGCCAGACTTTTCCTTTTTTTTAAACAAGTATGACAAGTTATGAATGACAGTAACATTAATATATAAAATAATATAATTTATATTTGTGTGTGCAAGTATATATTAATTATTCATTGTCATCTTGTAGAAAGTTTTACCTAGCTGTCATTATATGCCTTGTTCTAATCACATGCAGTATTATATGGTCCCTATGACTTGACTCCTATATTTGTGTGTGCAAGTATATATTAATTCATTGTCATCTTTCAATTATTTACATTATTTGCCCAGCAACAGCAGACAGCGTTTTAAATTTTAACTATCTACGCACTTTGTCGTCCCACTGCTACCTTGAGAATACTATTCAATTATCTTCAAGAAGCAGGCTTAGTTTTCACCTTCTGCAATGGCTTGCATAAGAATCCAAAGAAGCTCTTCATCACACACGAAGAATTATGATGTGTTTGTGAGCTTTAGAGGTCTGGATACTCGTAATAGTTTCACTGATCATCTTTTTGCTGCTTTTCAAAGGAAAGGCATTGTTGCCTTCAGGGATAACCAAAATATCACGTAAGGGGAACTCTTGGAGCCAGAGCTCATGCAGGCAATCGAAGGATCACATGTTTTCATTGTTGTCTTCTCAAATAACTATGCATCATCCACATGGTGCATGAGAGAGCTGACAAAGATTTTTGATAGGGTTGAAGAAACAGGGCGAAGTGTGCTCCCTATTTTCTATGATGTCACTGCTTCGGAGGTCCGGAAACAGAGTGGAAAGTTTGGAAAAGCTTTTGCTGAACACTAAGAAAGATTCCAAGATGATTTGGAAATGGTAAAAAAATGGAGGGAAGTTCTCAAAGCAATTGGCAGTCGTAGTGGTTGAGATGTACAAAATAAGTAAGTTATATATGTGATTTTGCTTTTGAAAGTCTCTTAATACTTAGTGATGAATGATGATTGTGTTTTTGCTCTAATTTTGTGTTTTAGGCCACAACATGAAGAAATTGAAAAAATTGTTCTAAAGGTAATGAACCTATTGGGTCATAATCAAATTTTGAGGTTTAGGGGTGATTTGGTTGATATGGACTCTCGTGTGAAACAATTGGAAGAGCTTTTAGATTTGAGCGCAACTGATGTTGGTCGCGTTGTGGGAATTTGGGGGATGAGTGGAGTAGGAAAGACAACACTTGTTACTGCTTTGTTTGGTAAAATCTCTCCTCAATATGATGCTTGTTGTTTCATTGATGATTTAAACAAAGTTTATGGGGATTTTGGAGCAACAAGTGCACAAAAACAACTTCTTTGTCAAGCTCTAAATCAAGGAAATGTGGAGATACACAATCTTTCCCATGGAACCATGTTGATAAGAACTAGGTTATGTCACTTAAAGACACTTATTGTTCTTGACAATGTTGATCAGGTTGAACAGTTAGAGAATTTGGCTTTGCATCGTGAATATCTAGGTGCAGGGAGTAGAATCATCATAATCTCTAAAAATATGCATATCTTAAGAAATTATGGAGTAGATGAAGTTTACAATGTTCAACTCCTTAATAAGGATAAGGCTCTTCAATCACTTTGCAAAAAGGCTTTCAAATCTGATGATATTGTGAAAGGGTATGAAGAGGTAATATATGATGCATTGAAGTATGTCAATGGCCTTCCACTAGCAATCAAAGTATTGGGCTCATTTTTGTTTGATCGAGATGTTTTTGAGTGGAGAAGTGCATTAACTAGAATGAAAGAAAATCCAAGCAAAGATATCATGGATGTGTTGCGAATAAGTTTTGATGGATTGGAGGCAATGGAAAAAGAAATATTTCTAGATATTGCTTGTTTCTTTTCAAGTGATCAATACTGGCCTGAGCGATGGTGGGATGTATCTATTATGGAAATTCTAGACTATCGAGGATTTTATCCCAAAATTGGTATGAAAGTTCTCATTGAAAAATCACTCATAAGTTATCATAGGGGGAAAATTCATATGCATGACTTATTGAAAGAGTTGGGCAAGAATATTGTCCGAGAAAAAGCACCCAAGGAACCTAGAAAGTGGAGCAGGTTATGGGACTGCAAGGATCTCCAAAAAATTATGATAGAAAATAAGGTAAAGTATGTTAGAATAAAAAAAAATAGGTTGTCATTTTTAAAATATATATATATATATATTATTATAAAAATCTAACATGTTTTTTTTTCTTTTTTTACAATGCTTTAGGAAGCCAAGAATGTTGAAGCCATAGGTATTGTTATTGAAAACTATCAAGAAGAGTTTCTACAAACAATGAAAGTAGATGCTCTATCAAAAATGATTAATCTTAAGTTGCTCATACTTAAGAATGTTAATTTTTCAGGAATCCTCAATTATCTTTCTAATGAATTGACATATTTATATTGGAATTACTATCCTTTCATGTCTTTGCCATCAAGTTTTCATCCAAATCAACTTGCAGAATTGATTCTGCCTTATAGCAATATCAAACAATTATGGGAAGACACAAAGGTACTATATATTGTCTGTATTCAACTTTCTTTATCTTTAAATCAACAAATAGAAAAGATACTTTATCTCATCTCATTATTTTAAACTTTCTTTAACATAATTAAAGAAACACGGAAATTCTATATGTGATTAATTTTGTCTCCTACTATTGACAAATTAAAAAAGACAACGGGTTATCTTTCTTTTTTTTTAAAATTAAAATTAAAAATTAATGGATATAGTAACTTTCATACTTTGGTTTCTTTTGCAGTATCTGCCAAATTTGAAAAATCTAGATCTCAATCACTCCGAAAATCTTTTTGAGATGCCAGACTTAAGTGGAGTCCCACATCTTAGGAAAATCAATCTCGATGGATGTACAAAAATTGTTCGCATCGATCCATCCATTGGTATTCTAAGAGAGCTTTATTATTTGAATTTGAAGAATTGTAAAAATCTTGTCCTTAATCTGAATATCCTTATGGGGCTTAGTTCTCTTAAGGAGCTTAATCTCTTAGGCTGTTCAAAATTACTTAATAATAGGCTGTTACAGAAACCAAGGGAGACAGAAACCAATTATCAACATCCTCTGTATGCAAAATGCTAATGCTGCCTTTCAATTTTTTCTCCTCTTGGAAACAAGAAGAATCACTTGGTTTGTTGGTTCCTTATTTATCTCATTTCCCATGTTTGTATCGTCTTGATCTGAGCTTCTGCAATCTACTTCAAATCCCCGATGCCATTGGGAACTTGCATTCTTTAGTAGACTTAAATTTGGGGGGAAACAAATTTGTGAAACTACCTACCATTAAGAAACTTCTCAAACTTCAACGTCTAAACTTGGAGCACTGCAAGCAGCTGAAATATTTGCCTGAGCTTCCAACACTCAAAAAGAGAAAAAATGACGAATATTACGGGGAATTAAACACTTTTAATTGCCCCAATTTGAGTGAAATGGAACTTATTTATCGCATGGTTTTTTCTTGGATGATACAAATCTTTAAGGTAAAGACTATCTTCCTTTCTTTATATTACTTTTTCTATGTCTACCTGTAACGTATTTTTCTGGTATCAGGTATACTGGCAATCCTCTCTTTCCTTTAATTGGCTTAATATTGTTATTCCTGGAACTGAAATTCCAATGTGGTTCAGTAAACAAAATGAGGGTGATTCAATAAGCATGGACCCGTCTCCTGTTATGGAAGACCCAAATTGGATAGGTGTTGGTTGTTGTGCATTATTAGTGGCACATCATTATCCGTCTAATATTGGTAATACATGGAGATATCTTGATTATGATTTTGGAAGTATTGGATTCAGTTTTCAAATTAAAGAGGTTTTCGGTAGAACATATCGCTTACTTCCAATACATTTGAAGAATGATCTGGTCACGGGTGAATTAGATCACTTGTTGATTATGTTTGCCTCTCGGGAAAAATTCCTTCTTTGTGCAAGTACAGACGAAACTGATATGCCTGGTCTTGATACAAGGGGATTCACAACTTTGATACATGACCACCCTAAAGGTTTGCGGTTGCAGGTGAAAAGTTGTGGGTATCGTTGGGTATTTAAGGAAGATCTTCAACAATTAAACCCAGAATGATGTTCAGAGGAAATTCCTCATCTAGGAAGCGCAAGCTTTTATCAAGTTATTAACAACGCTAATTGAGATCATTCATCCAACGCTTTTCAACCACAGTTCCATCAAAGAAATTCTAATCCATTTGAAGTAAGATTTAACTAATAAAGGCGCAATTATTTTTATTAATTTTATATTCATTTGTATATACTCTTTTTTTTTTGTTTCTTCAATTGATGATGTAGTTGTGATTTTTCTTTTCTATTATATTTCGATACTGAAGTCAATATTACTAGAGAACATTATTAATAATCATAATAGGCATATTTTATTTTGGATTGTCATGAGCGGTAAACTTCTAGCCTTAGCTTGTTGTCAAGATTTAGGGGGGAATATCGAATATAGCTATCTCAAAGTAGAAGTTTCTAACAAAAATCCATTTGTTTCTTGGAATAATTGAGGGAACCCAATGCCTTTCATCAGTTTCCTACAGAGAACTATTTGGTATTTCATTTACAATTTTCAGACAGAGGTCTAAAATACCTTGATAATCTGCTTTTAGAGTTAAGAGTTATTGTATATTACAATATGTGCAAGTGTGTTCTATCCCATTGGTACATGTTTCCTACACTCACCATCTTTGAGAAAATGTTATGCAGGCATATATAGAATTATGGAAGGCCACACAACTCTTACTCTTAACATGTGAATCAAACCAAAACACATTCATAGGCATCTAAAAATTTCATCCAAGTTAATACATATTATAACCTGGAAACATTCTCAGTTTCCAATAATTAATTGACAACAATATAAAACTAGGCATTGAATATTTTTAAAAAATTGATAAAGAACTTGTAAAAGAGACCAGGAACATATTGGGTTATAGAACTTTCTAGAAATTATTTTCCTAAAGCTTTGTTTGGGAGTTATGAGGGGAAGGGAAGAAAAGAGATTCAAGGAAAAGGGAGGGGAAGGAAAGGGAGGAAAATGAGTGAAGTTCATTTTTTCTTGTTTAGGAGTTAGAAATATATTAAGAGAGAGAAATAGAGAATTAATAAGATATTTTTATAATTTTGCCCTTGAATTATGATTAAGTGTTTTATATTTTGATATTTTATTAACACTGGTTATGGTAGGATAATAATTTTATTAATCCTGGCTGGGATAGGATAGTAATTTTATTACTTTTCATTCTAAAAACCCCAAATAGAGGGAACAACAATTTTTAGGCTTTGAAGGAATTCACAGAAGTTTTAAAAATCTTCAAATTATTTTCCTCAAAATTTAAAACTCTCAAATAAGAAGATGTTATTACCCAAACCTTTCTCTTCCCTTCCTTCCCCTCTAAAATTCCTCTCCCAAACAAAGCTTAAAGAAAAAAAGAAAGACTTGAGGTTGTAGAGAACTTGAATGACCCTATGGTGACTATCTTAAACCCTTACACGGAACCCTTTCTATTTCCAGGGGTGTAGTACCAGAGCCACCAATCTTTCCACCAATTTCCAGGGCTTGGATGAATTGCAAGAATCAAAGCAAAGTTACTGTGCATTTGGAATTGAATGGACATTACAGCAAGATCAATTCTATGGATTTTTACTTGGTCTTGACTCTTGAGCTAACAGCATTTCCATTTTCGACAGAACTTAGTCCACTTATTAGATTGCAGTCTGTTGAAGCTTCTCCGTGGGATGATTCGATAGAGAATGTCCAAGAATGAGGGGTATGGCGGTGAGTACGGTAGACATTAATTCTGCGGCTCCAATCTATTTTATGCTTCATTGTGGATTTTGGTCTTTAGCTTGAGGTAATTGTTAAATTTAGTTGATAAAATAAGAACATTAATATTTAAGACTAGTTATGTCAGTAAGGTGATTATTCCCCTCTTTTAGTCTTTATTCATTCATGATTCAGAACTGCTGGTATTGCATGATCTGAAAAAAATTCATTCAATCTCACCTAGTCTTTTTTAGTTCTGCATTGTTAGCTAGAATTTCTTTTTCCCCACAGAAATCCTCCTCCTGAAGGGGCTGATTGCTTGTGCCTGCTTTCTGCCTATCCTGTGTCACAGTTAGATCAGCTAAGAACTCATGCCTTGCTTGTTCCAAAAGCAAATCGATCAATGATATTACCAATATAGTTGCTGATGATTTCACCATGTAAGTGTCTTTTACTTACTTTCTAAATATAGATTGATTTGCCAAATTTGGTCTTTTATTAATATTGATCTTTCAAGTTTAAAAATTAATCCTATTGATATGATTGATTTAATGGTCTTTTATTAAGATGTCAAAATGTTCAATGACTCAATGTTTCTGTGAAGATAGAGTCACAACCAATCTATACACCTTATGCTTTTCTTGATAGTAGATTTATAATAGGTTTGCAGATTACTTCGCTAACAGCTTTCAAAGCATGAAACAAGTTAACTGGTGCACTAAATCTGTTTTGTTAA
>PYAF01002985.1:189405-220360 GCA_007407185.1 Glycine tomentella | reverse complement strand
TCATAGGGATCAGAACATCAGTACACAGCATCTATATACATGCATACTCAAGTGTCATAATCAATAAGGCATGCTACCAATGAATCACAGCCATACACCTCAATTTCCCTTTCTCAGGGATCAAATACACATCAATCATCAATCAACAACTCATGGCCATACATAATAATTACCCATCTCTGGGTTCAGATCAAATGTCCAGCATCAATTACCCTTTCATAGGGTTCAGACAACATCTACCATTTATTCACAGCATTATACACATTCCTCTACTAGTCTATACACATATCATTACCATAATCCCAGTGGATATATGGTGGAACGCAGTAGAGGATACACAAACAAGAACCAAGAGCTTACCTGCTCTAGACAGATCACCGGCTCTCCCGGCCTCGTGGTCAACACCACCAGCACTCTCACGTCCTACACAAGAACAAGCATATAATGTATCAGATACGGTTCTAGACCGATCAAGCGAAAGGAAACTCTCATCCTTTCTATAAACATAACCCAATCGCTGTACACGTGATCATCTGATCCTCAACAGGATCCCTCTCAGCCTATACAAGGCTACAGAGCCTTCACCAAGACTCTGATCAAGCTATGGTCAAGCATATCTCTGCTTACAATAGCCTAAAATCAACTTCTCATTATCATCAGTTTCAACTCACAAACATCATCTATATAGTCTCATGAGCAACTTTGTCAACTGCTCTAAGGTCCAGACTAGTCAACTAGTCAACCTTTTATCTCTGCTCAGACTGACTCAGAGCCAAAAATCAAACTTCATCAGTAATGATGATTCATACCAAAATTGATTGAAGTCAAGGGTAGGCATTTAATGATTATGTTGTCGACTGTTATTATTGTAGGTGTTCATGTTTGATATGGCGAAAATTGACGTTTAATATATGTTGTCTGTTATTAGAGCCATTTTCAAACAAGATCATATGAATGTGGCTATTACGTCATGCATTGGATGTGGAACATCGTTAGTGGGAATCTCAAGAGTGAATGGAACAAGGTATATTTCATTTTGTATGCACTTTGTTTCAAATTTTGAAAAATATGAACTGACTACATCATTAATTATGTAAAATTAATTATATGTTGTTGTTGCTTATGTTTGATGTAGTGGTTTCTGGATGCCACACCACTAGACATGGCGTACATAACAACAATTCGGAACAAATGGGCAGCGTATTTGTTACAAGTAAAAAAGAAGCTGCTGACACAACATTAGTGCTTATAAAGCAAACTAGTAGAATGTATTTCAAATGTATTTGATAGGTTATAAAACAAAATGTAGAACTAACTATTACATGTTTGTGATTTCGCATGTTGACTTGAATTAAATGCAAATGGATATCCAATATTTTGGAATTATGAATTGTGTTCATTATTTATGTGGTAAAAAGAAGGTGCTGGACAGTTGACCATGCTTGTGCTGCTCCTCTTGTTTCAGTAGCAGGTGTTTGAAATCTTCGATTGAAGGACATTGCCACAATGAATCTAAGGTTGTACACTTGTACTTGTCACCTTTCTTCTGATTCCTTACTTTTTATTTCTATTTTTCCTGCAGGACGTCGCTTTCATTTTCTCCTTTTGTCCTATTCCGTGAACTAATTAACTATATAACCAATTTGTTATTTGAATTTATGAAAAAAATTGTCATATGCATTTCAAGGGTTTTTTGCAGCAGAATTCAATTGAAGTCAAACTTGCTGACTGGCATGACATTCCTCGTCATGATGTGAAGAGGGTACGTACCACCAATTCTAATTTAATCAGCCAAAAATATAATTATATCAATCAGGTACAAGTACCACCAATTTTTTACTAGTGCACTCCAAAAATCTTGTTGTATTAATCATTATTTACTGTGTACTTTAATCTTTGTGATTAGGGTTATTTCAATATAATCTATTATGCTTATTTTGTTTTGGGTTCATGTTGCATATCTTTGGAAAATCTAGACCATGTAATGATTTCTCGCAGTGACATGTTACTGTTACTTAGTATACTCACTATGTTCCAACAACTCTCATGGTATTTGCTTCTGTCTGATCAGTGCCTAAAACTCTAGCCATCCCAAAGTCTGATATCTTTGGGTTCATCTGTTTGTCAAGTAGAATGTTGCTTGCCTTGAGATCCCTATGGATGACCCTGAATCTGGAATCTTGGTGCAAATAAAGGAGCCCTCTAGCAATTCCACATATAATGTTGAAGCGCCTTTGCCAATCCAGTGAGGATCTTTTTGTTTTGTCTGGATCATGATTTATTATCAATATCAAGTGTTTGAAATTTGAATACGCATTTAGAATCAGAATGTTGAAATAACTCACCAAACAAAATGGCATCAAGGCTTCTATTTTCCATGTACTCATACACTAGCATCTTCTCATCCATCTGAATGCTGCAACCAAGAAGCTGAACAACATTTCGATGTTGAAGCTTGACAATTAACAAATCCTGACTTCTTTCTGAAAAACCTGGTTTTGAAACCAAGAAGCAAGAACATTTCATCATACTGCATATATAGTTGCAATTTGCATTGATATGTGTGATGTATTACCTCTTTTATCTGTCTTCCATTTCAATATACACTGCAATTTCCTCTTCTTCCACAAGATAAAGATGGCCAATGCCAATAGTATAAAAGGTGCAACGCCAACTATAATGCCTACAACCTTAATTGTATCACTTGTCTTGTGAGAACCACCTTCAATCCCTATCTCATCTAAAAAATAGTTATTTTAGTTGAGATATTCACTTTACATTTGGTCAAACTGTTAAAAGAAATATTAGTTATTTAGCATTGAGAACTTGAGCAAGAAGCTTAGTGCAGACATAAAGGCATGTAAAACTTCTAGGTAACCAATTTAAACAAACCAATAAGCTCCTTAAAAAGGAAAAAAATGCTATGATTTGGTTTTAAGTACAAGGGAACACATTCATGCTGCTTGCAAAAGGGATGCGTGTGAAATTAACAATATTATATTTGCCAACAAAGCTAGAGAAGGAAGGCAATTAATTTCAAACTGATTCTACTTTTTTTCCTTTTTGTCTTTGTAAAATCAAATCCACTCATTTTTTAATCATAGGTTTCTTCCAATTGTTATATTGAATGGAAAATCTAGCATCCATTCATCTTCATCATGCAACCAGAAAAAAAAAACAATTATGTATATATAACTTCTGCCATATCATTTTCAGGTCATCTGTTCCTTGTGCAGCAGAGAGCAAGATGTGAGTGTCATACATATGCTGCTTAAAATTTACAGTAAAGGCATGCAACGAATACGGGTTAATCCCCTTTTATACTTACATTTTCAGTTTACTGCAGGTTCAACAGATGTGCATTAACTGTGGTGTTTGCATGGGTAGATACTTTTGCTCCAAATGCAACTTTTTCGATGACGATGTAACCATGTTGTCTCATTTTATTCCTAAAAAATCTTGAGTTTCCTCTTTAATGATAATTGAGGGTGATGCGGAAGATCTTCCATTTCCAACTGATTATGCTGATCGATATATTTCTGCTGGAAGGTAACATGTGGTGTCAATTTCTTTCTTTTCAAGAATTTTGTTACTGCAATTAAGATTTGGTTGTCTTAGTGAGTTAACTTCACTGTTTTTGGATTTGGAGTTTGGAACTATAAGTCATGCTCGAGGGATGATTAATGTAAATTTGGCATTTGAACTGTTACTAGTTTTAGTGATATTTATAGTAGAATCATGGATAGTCGATGCCAATTAAATTGGGCTTTTATAAGATGGACAATGACTAAATCTTAGTCTTATGATCATTAGACGAAAAAAATATTCAATAGTAACCTTCATTCATGAATCATAGTTGCTACTATATTTAATGATAACTAAATCTTAAACTTCATGATCATTAGTAAAAAAAAAAATACTAGTCCCACTCTTCATGATAGTATGTGAGCATCTTTTACAAAATGGCCAATCTTATATGATGATGTTCTTCAGTATTGAATACTGCCCTGACCTACAGCGTGGCATTAAGGAAGCATACAGAGTGCTGAAAATAGGAGGCAAAGCATGTATCATAGGTCCTGTATACCCAACTTTTTGGTTATCTAGATTCTTTGCAAACATGTCGATGGTCTTACCCAAAGAGGAAGAGATATTAAATGGTTTAAAAAGGCTGGTTTCAAAGATATGCAGTTGAAAACGATTGGTCCAAAATGGTATCATGGTGTAACACGACATGGTCTCATGACGGGTTGCTCTGTGACTGGAATCAAGCCTTTATCTGGGGACTCTCCCCTCAAGGTAATGTAAAATTTTCCTTCTAAACACAATTACCATGCTCAGATACTTGTTGTGGACTTTTTTATTATATTATGTTCACAGTAGGATTATGTTGCAGACCAAAATAAAAAAGTACCTAGGAGAATAATTATCTTGTACACCAGAAAAATGAGATTCACGGGTATCTTGAAACGGTTATTAAGATGCTACTTAGAGAGTTAAAAATTAGAACCTCTGTTGAAAAGAAATGGTACTTCAGAAGTAGGCAAATAGATTTTTATTAATTCCATTCCACAATTGACAATTTAGATATGTTTGTTATACAAGTTGTTAGTCTTTTTTTTTTTTTTTAAACCAGAACAATGCTTACTTTTAGTTGGGATTGGGATTTTGAATGCTATTTTTTTGTATGTAGGTCAGTAAATACCACAAGATTCTTTTTTGAAAAGAAACATTGCCGAGTCACATGAAACCATTTCAGTTTGAAATGATGGGTAAATATCGAAAATTCAGGTGTGAAATCACCATTCATTTGTGCATTTTGTGTCTAAGTTTTTGTTGTGCATCGCAGTTGCATTTGCGCTGCCTTTCTATATTCTCGCCTTGTACAAGCAACAATTGAAAGGGAAGGAATAGCTTCTAAATATGAATGGATAGAAAAGGACAATTAATTCAAGCAACTCTATGTTCTAACATATTTGTCTTTAATGTTAAATCTTTGAGATAGATGTTAAGTTAAAGATCTTGTTTTTTCCAAATTCAGCAATAAAATATTTTTCAAAATTTTCATAACCTCTGGACTTGATACCCATTCCATGCCTTCATCTTGTTTTTTAAATTGAATGTCACTATATGCTTTCCCTTTTAAATTATGATCAGATTAACTGATTAAAGTTACAAATCCACAGGTAGATCCTTTTCTTGAAGTGGTTGATGATATCCGAATGCAGGCTGTCTGTATAGCATCAGAGAAGAAAATTTATTGATCGCAAGAAGACGAGGTCGCTGCTGTAAAGTCTCTGTCAGCTGTAGAATTGGATGACAAGCAATTGAAAGAGACTATAATATCGTACTTTGTGACTAAATTTTCAAAATTGTCCGAGGTAATATGAAATTGCTTGGGCTGACAAAGAATACTTTGATATGTTTGTAGAATTAATAGTGGTACCCTTTGCCTAAATTGTAAGGCATGTTAATGATTTCCTACAGAAATGTGTATCTGATACGGTCTAATATGCAAACACACACAACCCCTTTTTGTGCAATAAGGAATAAGGAAAAATGTTGGAGGGTAATAGTGAGGACAAATTGTATTTTGGTCTGGGTTACTATGTTGATATTAGTGGGGGAGAATTTAGAAAGATAGAGCGTAATATTTTAGATAGAATTAAGAGAATGGAAATGCTTTATCAGTATTCAGCATAGTGTAATATATCTTTATTACATAGGTTCTGCATATCATCCATATATATAGTCTCTTTATAGACTTAATGGAGACTGGAGATTATTTCCTAGGCTGTTGCTATTAAGCAAGTCCAATGCCCATGAGTGATAAATGCATTGTGTGATACATGAATATAGTATTTACTAGAGTACTGATAAATAATTTGTACTGTATCACCATTGAACTTTATGAGATAATGAACTGCATGCCTGATCACGTCTTTCATAATGCTTGCACATATGAAGTTAAATGGTTGCTTTTGGTTCAAATTTTTATAGTTTCGTTCTCTGTATGTATTCCAATGGCACACATTTGTCCTCGAAACCATCGAAGTTTTATTTCTCTTAAAAAATTATACTTCTGAAGTATGCACAGCATATGGATCATTTAGTAGAACTTGCAGCACATTGTCAAAGTATGGGGTTGTGGGCTCAATATGTAGATTGTGTACTGGTGTATAATTATGTGGAGATAACATGTTTTTTTTTTCTTTTTCCTTATTTACCAGGATGAACTGTCTACCATAAAGAATCAACCAAGACCATGTTCTCCTCTTGCTCAGATTGAGTTCCCAAATTTTGATGAGGTAAAAGTATCCAAAATTGTGTCTACATTAGTCACTTGTCAAAACTTGCATGTGACAAATGCTGTAATTTGTTTTCCAGATAATGGTTCCAGATGATTTGATGGAGGAAGAGACTGGACCTGAACATAGTGGAAGCCAGTTAGAGAGCAATGTTTTGGTATGTTTTCGAATGCTTTCCATGCTTCCAATGTTCTGGTATGTTTTCAAATGCATTCCATGGGCGATATATAACCCAATGTGTATGTTTATTGTTGACGCAATAGGCAGCGTTGAGCATGTTTTGCTTTCATGTTTATGATTTTACAAAATCATAACTGTAAAATGAGAGAAAATATAGATAGATTGATTGCTGAATACACATCGGGTACACATCGGATGGTTCTTTATATAGATCGATTGCTGAATTGCTCAGGTACCACTCCACCAAGACCGGTGATGAGGTGACAAGCCTCAAGGATTACGTGACCAGGATGAAGGAAGGTCAGAGTGACATCTACATCACAGGTGAAAGCAAGAAGGCCGTTGAGTGTTGCTGTTTGAGACTGCTCTTCTCACATCTGGTTTCAGCCTTGACGAGCCCAACACTTTCGGAAACAGGATCCACAGAATGTTGAAGCTTTGACTGAGCATCGACGAGGATGCAGGTGAACCTGATGCTGATATGCCCCCACTGGAGGAGGCCGAAGCTGATGCGGAGGGCAGCAAGATGGAGGAGGTTGATTAAAACTTAAATATGATCCGTTTCTGATTAGAGTAGCTTAGCTTCTAATGCGACAAAAATCTTGTACTTTTTTGCCTATGTTTTTTCTCTTTCATTTTGGATTGATGACAGTATTCAATGGATATTTAGCTAACTGTAAAATCATGGGTTTATACTTGATTCTCAGGAACTAGACCGAGGAGAGGCTTATGAGTTTTAGATACTTGACTCATTTACACTTAAAGACATTCATGTGTTTAATAATGAATTTGTTTTCATTTTTTTTAAACCTACGTACTTCAGTAGTTGTTAATTGTTGCCTATTTAAATTGCTTGGTATATAAATTGAAGTTGATCTTTGGGTCCATTTAAATTGCAATGTTTTGTTAACTAATCGAAAATTCTAAACAAAGATTTAGCGCTAAAAAAAAAAGGAAACTTCAAAGTTGGTTTTTTATAAATAACTGACTTTGTATCAACATATCTAAGTCAGTTATTAAGAAACAAACGACTTTGTAACCTATTATCTAAGTCGGTTTTTAATAAAAACTGACTTTGTTTTAATACCTTCTAAGTCGGTTCTGAGAGACCGACCTTGTAGGTCACCAATCTAAGTCAGTTCTTTTAAAGAACTGACTTTGTATTCTTTATATTTAAGTCGGTTCTTTGAAAGACCGACCTTGTAGGTCACCAATCTAACTCAGTTCTTTTAAAGAACTGACTTTGTATTCTTCATATCTAAGTCGGTTCTTACAAAGACCGACCTTGTAGATCATCAATCTAAGTCTGTCTTTTTAAAAAACTGACTTTGTATTCTTCCTATCTAAGTCGGTTCTTTGAATGATCGACCTTGTATATCAACAAACTAAGTCAGTTTTTTTAAAGAACTGACTTTGTAATGATGCTTTCTAAGTCGGTTTTTGGGATAACCGACCTTGTTAATAGCTACTCGAAGTCGGTTTATTAAAATAACCGACCTAGAAATAATTTTTTTTTAAAAAATCATTATTTTTTTTTTACATATTTTACGTCGGGCTTTCAGAAAACCGACGTTGTTTTGTTCCTTGTTTAACGACGCCTTATACAAGGTCGGTTACAAAACCGACTTTGTAATATGCAAATAATCGACCTTAAATTTGTATGTTGTAGTAGTGACACTTGGCTACTGCATTGTTTAATAAAATCTCTTTTATGTGATTATTGTTGTTTCATTGATAACATAAACAAAATTTATTGGAATCGACAACGACATAAAAACAACTTTTTCGTCAAGCTCTAAACCAAGGAAATATTGAGATAAATAATCTTTCCCTAGGAACCATATGTTGATAAGAACTACGTATGTCACGTAAAGGCTCTTATTATTCTTGATAATATTGATCATGTTGAACAATTGAAGAATTGGCTTTGGATCCTAAATATCTAGGTGTTGGGAGTAGTAGAGTCATCATAATCTCTAGAGATAGATACATTTTAAGAAATTATGGAGAGAATGAAGTTTATAATGCTAAACTCCTAAATACACATAAAGCTTTTCAATTATTTTGTAGAAAAGCTTTCAAATCTGATAATATTGTGAAAGATTATGAATGGATGACAAACCAAGTATTAGAGTATGTTAGTGGTCTTTCTTTAGCAATTAAAGTGTTGGGGTCATTTTTTGTTTGTTCGAAACATTTATGAGTGGAGAAATGCATTGGCTAGACTGAAAAGAAATCCAACAAAGATATCATGGATATATTGCAAATAAGTTTTGATGGATTTGAAAAAAAATGAAAAAAAAATTGTTGTGGGAGAGAGTTATCAAACATTGCCTAAGGAAAGAGATCAAGGTTTTCGTAAATCAATTTGGATTTATGCCAGGAAGATGTACCATAGAAGTTATCTTCTTGATGAGAATCAATGGAAAGGTATAGGGAAAAGAAGAAAGATTTACATATGGTGTTCATAGACCTTGAGAAAGTATTTGATAGAGTCCTTATAGAAGTTTTATGGTGGACTCTTGAGAAGAAAAAGATAGCATTAAAATATGTTAATGCAATCAAGGATATGTACGATGAGACTACCACATGTGTGAAAGCTTGTAATGGAACATCAAGGTATTTTCCTATCACGGTAGATGTTCACCAAGGTTCAGCTCTTAGTTATTATCTTTTTGCCTTAGTGATGGATGAACTAACGAAAGATATCCAAGCGGAAGTGTCGTGGTGTATGCTTTTTGTAAATGATATTGTGCTTATTAATGAGACCAAAGATGGTGTTAATAGAAAATTAGAATTGTGGAGAAACACTTTGGAATCTAAAGGATTCACGATGAGCAAGAGCAAGACAAAGTATATGAAGTGTGAGTTTTCGGGAGGAAGAGATGGTGATCAAGACGTAGTGCATCTACTTGGTCAAGAGGTACCCAAGAAAGATGTTTTTAGATACTTGGGATCAATATTGCAAAAAGGTGGTGAGATTGATGAAGATGTAAATCATAGAATTAGAGCAGGGTGGATGAAATGGCAGAGTGCATCAGGGTTCTTATGTGACAACAAAATTCCTCTTAAGCTAAAAGGAAAATTCTATAGAACAGCTGTAAGACCGGCAATGCTATATGGAGCGGAATACTGGCCAGCACATAGGCAACATGAACATAAAATCGGGGTAGCAGAAATGAGGATGTTAAGGTGGATTTGTGGATATACGAAGATGAATAAGATAAAAAATGAAGATATTCAAAGAAAGGTATCAGTGGTACCGGTATGTGAAAAGATGATGGAGCATAGATTGAGGTGGTTTGGGCACGTTATGAGACGGATGCTCCCGTAAGAACGAGAGTTTGTTACCAAGAGTTCAACACAAAGAGAGGTAGAGGTTGACCGAAACTTACCTGAGGAAAGGTAGTTAAACAAGACCTAATGGAGTGGGATATAGATTGGCGGACATTATGTTTTAGGACGGAGTGGAGAAAAGCTATAAGTCTGGTGGAGGGTAAAACTCATTAGTAGTTCTATGTTCCAGTCATTCCCTTGTTTTAGTTATTTTCCTCTTTTTTTTTCCCTTCTTCCTTTCACCCATTTTTCTCTCTTTTGTCTTATTTCTACTTTTTTCTTCCCCTCCCCCTTTCTCTTTTTGTCTCTCATTTACATTTTATTATTAGGTTCATCTACCACCGACCCCAATTAACTTGGATTAAAAGTGTTGTTGATGTTGATTTCCTATTTCTTTACCTATGAATCATAATAGGATAAGATAGTGAAGAAACTTCTAGCTAAAAGAGCTGGGAAAAAGTATTGTATTAGAAAAATATCCCAAGGAACCAATAAAATGGAGTAGGTTATGAGACTACAAAGGTTTCCAAAAAAAGTCATGATAAAAAATAAGGTAAAACAGTTTTTAATATTATAAAATCTTATGTTGTAATTTTCCAAAATCTATAAACTATTAAAAAAAACCTAACATTTCTCTACTTTCTACAATGCTTTAAGAAGCCAAAAATCTTGAAGCCTTAGTTATTGAAGAAAGTCCAGAAGATCGAGTTTCCAGAAACAACATTGATGATGGATGTTCTGTCAAAAAAATAAATCACCTTAATTTGCTCCTTTTTGGGAATGTGAACTTTTCATCAGGAATCCTTGATCATCTTTCTAATGAATTAAGATATTTGTTTTGGGAAAAATATCCTTTCATATGTTTACCATTAAGTTTTCACCCAGAGGAACTACTTTAATTGATCATGTCTTACATCAATATTAAACCATTATGGGCAGCACAAAGATATTATAGTATTTTATTTCAATTTCCTTGTCTTTAAATGGATAATAAGGTAAAATATCTCTTATTTTTTAACTTTCAATAACTTAATTAAAAAAACGCAAAAAAGGTTAAATGTCATTAATTTTGTCTGTTATTTTTAACCAAATTTAAAAACAAAAATTTTCCTCTTTTTGTAAAAGAAAATTAAAAATTAATATGTTCCTTATTTATCTCACTTCCCATGTTTGTATCATCTTGATCTGAGCTTCCAATGTCAAATCTACGTTCAAGATACTGCCTCTCCTTAAATTTTCAAGATAATCTTAAATTTTCAAGATAAATGATCAATATGCCCTTTATTTTGAAATTTTTTCACAATATACCTTTATTTGCTCTGCTTTGCAGAACAGGTTCTTCCTCTTGAGCAGAACACATCCACGCCCTAGACCACAGAACCAGAACCGCGGCTCCGCCAGAACCAGAACCAGATCGTCAGTCGCCATTATCGGCCACTTGGCAACCACCTCCGAGGCTCCTGCTCAGCGCTTCCGACTCCGACCTCTGAGGCTCTTTCCGATCTTCCGTAACCATCGTCGAGTGCCTCATCGACGAGACGACAACGACACCGGAACCATCATCTTCACCGGCACCGCTCACAATGAACAAGGTACTCCAATGGCTATCCATTTTGGGATTTTCTCTTTTCGATCTGCATTGTTCTGGGGTTTGTGAGATTAGTGCTTCATTTTCCATGATGCATTTGAAAGTGGGATTGGCCAATTGGGAAAAGGAGTTTTGTTTTCAATTCTGCATCTGTTTTGTTTTTCAAGAGATAATATAAGCTTTCATTCCCAAATATTTTTGCCTTGAAAGCATGACACCTCATACCATGATAGTTTTTAAATCGAATCATTCGATTGAAATCTCTCTGATCTATTTTACTGGGCATGAAACTTTAGGATAAGCAAATTGTTAATATTTTGGAGTATATTGTACTTACAAGATCATTCAAGACAGTGTATGTATTGACAGTATTGTCCAAAATTCCAAATTAGGTGGGAACTAACTAACTAGTAATTTGGTCAATAGATTGTTTTCATTATTCTATTCAATTCAGAACAGTAATTTGGTCTGGCTATTAGTTTTTTCCTTTAGATTATGGTTTATAATTGTTTGTTCCTTTAAATTAAAAATCAACTAAGTGTGCAAATGCCACTGGTGCCCCCCTTCATTATATGTCTGGATCAGCCACTGTGAGCTTCTGCAATCTACTTCAAATCCCTGATGCTATTGGGAACTTGCATTCTTTAGTAGACTTAAAGAATAATAATATACAGTATCCATTTGGGTATAGCTATCTTAAAGTAGAAGTTATAACAATGATTGGAAGAACATCAAGATAATTAGCATTACAATTTCCACATTAAGAATATTAAAAATCTGTTATATGACCCTTTTATTCCAGATATTTGCTCAATTGTACAGTCAAGATATTGATGCTCTGAATCTTATATTTTTGAGTTGCATAAGTTTTCTAGTAGAATTTGTCCTGGTTAACTTGACCTCCATAGTTGATGCAGATATTAATGCTGATTCACTATCCATCACTGGAATAAAATGTTGCTCACCATGTACTACTTGGTGAACTTGGTAAAGTATCTCAAACTGTCAAATAATACTCGAGGTATGTTTAGCTATTTACTAATGATCAATTTATGTTGGCTTAAATATGTTTTTGGTATCTTAAAATTGTCATTTTTTAATTTTTCGTCCATGTAAATTTAGTTTTTTAATTTTAGTCCATATAAATTTGTGTTTTTTCAATTTTAGTCTTACAATTTTTTTTCATTTTTAGTCTATATAAGTTTGTGTTTTCTCAATTTTAATTCCTTTAAGATACTAATTTTTTATTTATAAGTTCGCACTTACAGGGATCAAGATTAAAAAGACTCAAACTTACAGGGACTAAAATTAAAAAATAAACTTAGAGGAACTAAAAAAAACACTAACTTAGAGAAACCAACAACATATTTAAACTTTTTATTTTTCTAATATTCTATGTTGCCTTTAATTATGAGTTCCTTAGATTCATTGCATATTCCCTTGGGTATCACCAATGTTTTAAAAATCGGACCAACCCGGTTTGTCCGACTGGTCGGACCGGGAACCGGGGACTGAACTGGGTTAGTCGCATGTCTGGATCGACTGTGTTATCAGCTTACTTTCGCTCGTATGACCCGGTCGGATTGTGGTCGACCCGCCAACCCGAACCGGGTCAACATTTTTTCTCCCCAGTGAACGAAACAACATCGTTTCACTTAGGTTTTCCGTTTTCTACTTTTCTTCCATCTTCACTTCTTCACTTCGTCTTCCATCCAAGGTTAGCTTGATATCACTAGCTACAGTAGGCTTCATCTTCTCCTCTTTCTGTGAGGAGGATTCAATTTTATTTTATTTTATATTTCTGTGAGGATTTCACTAGGTACACTTGCGCATAACTTGTTTAAGCAATTAGTTGGTTGTTGCCTGTTGAAGAAATTAGTAAGTATATTGTTAGCTGTTGGCTGCTGGCTGTTGCGTATTTTTAACTTTATGATTAATTAAATAATAATACTGCTGAACCTGGGACTTTAAGAATTGGTCAACTATAGAAATAGTAGTGCTTAGTTTCCAGTTTGAGCAGTTTGTTGATCTGTGTAGTTTATTCAGCCAAGGACTTAGTTGGTTTGTGTAGTTCATTCAGCCAAGGACTTAGTTGGTTTGTGTAGTTCATTCAGCCAAAGGCTGTTTGAGCAATTTGTGTACAATTATTATTGAGAATTTGTTGAGGGTTTCCAGTTTCCACACTGATGCCAACTTAGTTGGTTTGTGTAGCTCATTCAACCAAGGACTTCTATTTGGCATTACTCAACTTCTCATGCTTTGCAGTTTGAGCAATAAATGAAACAATTTTGCTTCACGTGGAGAGGCTCAAGGAAATAAATATTGATTGTTTGGTCTGTATCTCATACTTTTTAAACTGTTTGTTCTGTTCTTAACTTTTTTGAGCATGTATGTGACATAAATATTAATTGCTCTGTGGGGCTGTTTTCAATTTTAACTTCATAATTCATATAGTTGCTTTTACCACAAAAATGATGAGTTGATTGATTGAAACAAAATTAAGACATAAATAGATTTTTTTTAACATTTTGGTATCTGATAAACTATGTTATGGAATTATATTAATGTGTGATATTTTCTATAAATATTTTAAGACAGGTATAAAAATTTTATATTTTTTTATTTCAAATTGGGTTATGCGGGTCAATGACTGACACACCGGTTTGACCAGTGACCCAGTGATCCAGTGTCTTGACCAGTGATCCAGTGCCTTGATCGGGTCAATCACCAGGTCGGTTTTAAAACACGGGATATCACACTAATGAACTTGTTTTTATGTTTACTTAATTATTCATTAATGCATATGCCTACACATTTTTACATTTTAATCCCCGCATCTATTAAATTACCGGTTTTTGTTCCTACACATGAACCTTTTAACTCATTTTAGTCTCTACAAATACACTTTTAAATCCATTTTAATCACTACACCTTTGAATGACAAGGATTAATACAAATTAAAAAGTATATGTGTAAGAACAAAAAGGAGTAGTTTTTAGTTGAAGCCTTCAAGGACTAGCTAAACATGAAAACTGATTAAGTATAGAAAACAAATTAAATGAGTAATTAAACCTTGTATTTATTTCATTTATTAGTGTCTTAACTATGTAGAAGATGTTCTCCATCTCCTTCTTACATTCTCAATTTTTTTTTGTCTAAACCACAAGTATCTTTCACCAGAGACAATCTTGTCACTACTACAAAAATAGGATTCTAAGTCGGTTAAATTACCCATTCAAAGACGATTCCCGAACCGTCCTAGTATCGCGCGACGTAGAAAGTAGGACTTACGAAGACGGTTCCAAGACCGTCTTAAATTCTTTTTTTTTTTTTTTGTTTTTTTAAAGTACTTTCTAAGATGAACTAACCGTCTTAGAATGTTTCCTTTCGAAGACGGTAACAGACCACGACAGTCTTAGAAGGTGCTTTTAGCAGAAAAAAATAAAAAAATAAAACATATTCTAAGACTGTTGCCTGCCATAACTGTCTTAAAATGGGTATATATTAAGTCGGTTTTGTGCTGCAACCGTCTTAGTATGTATTCATTCTAAGACGGTTGCGTTGGATAACCGTCTTAGAATATGTTAAAGTTTTTCTTATAAAAGTATTTTCTAAGACGGTTCCTGCTCTAACCGTGTTAGTATGTTTCCAAATTCTAAGACGGTTTTTTGGATAACCGTCCTAGAATCTTTAGTAATTTTTTTTTTGTGAATTTCTTTCTAAGACGGTTTGTACGTACCACTGTCTTAGTAGGTGTACATTCTAAGACGGTCGAAGATACAACCGTCTTTGTTTTTTTTTTTTTTCTTTTTGTTCCTATTTTTTTTTTTTTGATTTTTTCAATTCGTAATATGCTTTATTTTTAAAAAATGAAAACAAAGACAGAAAACAATTGAACCAGTTGCCGGAATTTTACGTAAATATATATATTAATGAATTAGTATATATATATATAGATGAAAAAATATGGACCATCCAACAAGTTGTTCTAAATCTAAACACAATTAACACGTTTACTCATCGATAAAGAGGGTTATATATATGGATATAATGGCTGTAATTATATATACATCCAAGCTATACAATACAATAAAATACAAGTAAACTACAGAATCCAAGTGGTAAAAGTGAAGAAAGTAACCCAAATTGTTCCAATTCCAGTGCAAAAAAATTGAGCATATTCTTCACAAAGGTGATGTTTCACTCTCTCCAACTATGTAAACCACCAGCATCTTTTTCAAATGCAACTCCATCGATTTGTTGTTTTCTCTATATAAGAGAAATTGCAAATGTGAGTGTTTCCATTAGATAGAAAAACTACTAGGTTCCAATGATAGTTAAATTTATTGGTCATTTTCTATATATGGCCAAGCAATCCATGAAGAATCAGCAGAAACATGATGACAACTGTAAGTCATGGCTTGTGATGGGTGAAGCAATTAACTTAAGTGTTACTATGCTCTCAATTTTACACCAACATGCTTTGGCTACCATTGGCGTAAATATGTTTGGGTTGAATAATATCTCTCTCACACCGCAATTCTGTTAGTGATATTTTCTCTCTCTCTCTCTCTGAGATTTCTATAGATTCTAAGATGGGAGGGGAATAAATGTCTTACATCCAAAACTGGAGCACCCCCACTTTTCACAATTGTCAGCTTCCTTTGAAATGAGTTTCCCAGCATCTGCAAAGTAAAAAAGGAATTGCCAATAGTCAGGATTTTAAAGGCATATCACGATACCATTAAAAGAAGCGTGTGAAGAAAGGTGGCTCACTCCCTTCCATGACAACATATACTGGAGCTAAATGAGATAACTTTTGTAGAAGAAAATCATGATCAAGAAATTTCTGTTCAATTCAAAAGAAGTCCATTAATCAACACCTGACTTCAGAAACTCTTAACTTGATAAATCCATATGATGTAAAAGACAAGAGAATGCTTAAACAAAAGTCTTATGGTTTTTATGATTTTCTAATGATGCAGGGATGTTATAGGACTTAAAATAAATATTAAAATAACTGATAATACATAACAAAGTCTTCAAAGCAGTAGCCACTAAATTATACTGGCATGTTCATGGCTTCCAGCAAAACCAGTCATACCTGACCAATTGTTCGAGCTTGCATTCTACTCTTGGAGTCAAACTGCCGACCAACCCAGACAAACATTTCTGAGTGACAATCCAAGATGAAAATATCTTCTGTCATCAAATCATCCTGGGAGAAGTTGTATACCTCTATCACTTGAAAATACTGCTTCAGATTAATGCTTTGCAGCAGATATGAATCCAAATAATTTAACTTCATAAGCAGCATAGTGCACTGGACTAAATTAACCCTAAAGATTTCATAAATGTGCTTCTAGTATAAGCTAAGGTATCAAAAAAAGTATCCATAGCACATTTACCAGACTCTGTTATCATTATTCACCTGAAGCACAACATTATGAATACCAGTCAAGGCCGGAAATGCATAGGATCTGTTAACAGAAGGAGAAATTCTAACATAATGGACACATGGTAACTGAGGATAGGAGACAAGGATACTGGTGTTCAGAGGACAAGCTTGAATATGATTATACGAGGGATGAAGAGGTTGAGAATGAGCGTGACCAGGAAGATAGCTAAGGGACTTGGGGTGGCATACAGGCTTAGGCCTTGAGGAAGACATAGTTCACTGCTTCACCAATATCTATTGTTTTTTTCCCCTCATACTTGTCATAACATTTTCTTCTATTTTTGACAAAGTAACATGAGCAGTGCTCTTAGTTTTTCATACTGATACATTATTATCAGTAAAATAGGTGAGGATCACTTTCAGGCTCTCTAAGAATCTTTTGACTGGGATATTCTGATTTTCCTGCTAACAAATCCCAAAACTGTTCAGATTCAGAACCTTCCGTTTGTGGTTTGGATTGTAAATTTGCCTGCAGAAAATTGGTAGCATATGAGAAGCAAGTAAAGACAGTAGGCCCATTATGAAGTATATAACAATAAGTAAAGACAGCAAAACTGTTCAGATTCAGAACCTTCCATTTCTTTCTTTCTTTTTCTTTGCTTATTGTGCCAGTATCTTGTGACCTGTTTTCTTTTCTTTTTCTGTTTTTTTTTTTCACCCTTAAGAAACAAAAAAAGTGATACATGTAGTTTTTGCTTTGAATTTATGTGCTAATTTGGGAAACAGTTTAAGGGTGTTTTCTGTTTTCTTTATTTCTTTCTTATTATTAGTCTCTTTTTTTTCTTGTTATCTGACAGGGGGATGATTTACACATCAGTTGCTATTATATTGATTGCAATCTCAATGCATTATTTTGTTTGTGATAAAGCTTTCTTATTGAATCCCTTTTGTGATTGCTGTAGGGGTTGGATGAAAATGCAGGTCCACAGATCAGAAAGTTCTATGCTGAGGTGGTTCATATTTTCTAAATCTTTCTCTCAATAATGGTTTTGCAGAGATACTGGGTTGCTTGCATTATGTTTTTCTGGCTGAGGACCAAAAACTCAATCAACTTGGTTTTTGAAATTCTTGACTTGTTTTCTCTAAGTTTGATTTGGTTTCTTAATGCCTTCTTATATAAGCTAAACTATTATATGTACAGATTATTTGCGTATAAAGTAAAATAACAATCTGTTAATTATGAAATCCCTCTTTCTATCCGTAAAAGACAATGAATAAAATGATTTTCAATATGTTTTGAGAATTTATAGGCATTAGGATGTACTCATTCAGGGAACTTTACTTAACTGCCCTTTTTAATTTTTTACCAAGAAACAACTGTCTTCTTTCAGGAGCATTAGTGCTACTTAATAGTTAATATGTGTATTCTGAATGTATAGTTTGTGTTGTATGACTTGGGTAAAGTTAATCTGTTTGCATTCTATGAACAAATATATTTAATTTTTAAACTTTCAACTTTCTTGTCTTTGTCTTCAGCTTGCACAGCTATGGCCCAGTGGTTACATGGACAACCATGGGATCAAACGTGGAATGTGCAGGGCGAAAGAGAGGCGCAGAGCACTGTACAACAAACATAAGGTATGCCTTTTATATAACAATAATGATTTTTGATATTAGTGACGCATGATTCAATCTCACCCGCTCTCTAAAGTAGAAGAACAATCTTCCCTTGTTCTTAAAAGTTTAACCAAGGAAAGAGTTTCATGAACATTGTTTGTGCTCTAGACTATAGTGTCCTATATGGAATTGCAATATTGGAAACTACATGTGCTTGGCATGGTCGTTAAAGTCGCCAAGGTCATATATTTTGCCAAAGATCATATAGTGAAATGTGAATAGAAAAATGGATACTTGGATCATAAGGTCCTGTTTGTATCCCTTGTTCATTTTTATAAACATTTCAAAGTTCCCCAATTTTGAAGGTGTATTTGGATGTTGGGAGAAGAAGATAACAAATTAAACCAAAAAGGGAAGGCGAGAGAATGATTTTTTTCCTAGCCTTTTCTGGATGGAAGAGGGAGAAACTCATGGGCCTAACCAAAATCGACCAACTGAACCCTATTGAAACCCCAAGCTAAACTGAAATCCAGCATGCAACTTTAAGATGAAGTTCAGGTTGTAAGCTGAACACAGCTTCAAAACCCATGGCCATGCTATTTATGTTCATGGTTCTAATAGTGACAACCTACTTGTTTAGAAAGATATCTATATTTTATCATGCTTTTTTGGGATATCAGACAAATGTATATTGGCTGAACCTCTCCTATTGTTGTATTCCTTTCATACTTGAAGTGTTACAAATAGGTATATTAAATGAATGTGTGGCCATACAAGAAAACACAGGACACAAAATGATTGTATATGAGAAGATATTAGTGTGACACTTATTCAGAAAAAGATAAAAAATCAGTTAAGGTGATTTTGACATGTGCAAAGAAAAACATTGAAGGTACTGGTGAGGAGAGTAGATAGCAGGGTTTTAGCTTTGTGAAAACTATAAGGGGTACTGAGAAGCTAAAAGGAACATTGGAGGAAATTATTATAAGGAAGCTTACAATGAATAATATCCATGAGAATTTGGTTTTTAATCAATGGTGCTATGTGATCCATACAGCTGATTTTCCCTAGTAGGATAAGGCTATTGAAAATACTCGAATAAAAGTTAGTAATGAATATGATATATAGTGCAAACTTGTTTCACCATTTTCATTTCATTGGTATTCTATTTGAATTACATTCAGTGTTGTTTGCATTTGTCTATTTTGTCTATTAGAAGGACATATCCCTTTGCAAACAATAAAGGTGATGTTAATTCAGACAACTGAGGTTGTCTGGGATTCCAAAATTAGGTTGATCCAAGGAGATGTTTCTTGTTCTCATGAATCCTCCAAAATGTTGATTTCTTTTTTAGTGTTTTTTCAATGTTCATACTCTTTACTCTCCACAAAGCAACATAGCATGAAAAAGGAGTTAAATCATCTTGGTATTTTTAATAGATTTTATGTAAAAATAATTTATCTTTGCCCATAATATAGGGAAAAAATTGAGTGAACCTAATTAACAGTGGAAGAAGAACATTTCATTCTATGATAAACAGGATTTGATATCTGATTGCACAATTTTGATCTTTTAGTTGATTTTTATTTCAGTTGTTTTACTTTTTTGTTTTTAGGATCAGGAGAAAATTAAGAGGAAAAAGTTGCTGGCACCTAAGCCAGAGGAGAATGTTCGATTTGAACCAATACAATTACTTCACAGCAGAACCTACGAGAGAGGTCAGCTCCAGAGTCTAGCAATCATGCTTATACTTCAGGCAACAAGCAAGTTTCTAATACAAGCACCCCTAGTTCAATGAATGGTCTAAAACAAGAAAAAGCAAAGGGAAGTTCAAGCAGTTCCATGAATGATGTCAAGGTTGAAGATGATGTTTTAACAAAGAAGATAAAGAGAAAACCAGAACTTGAGTTGGAAAGAGAAAACCAACATTAACAAAGCAGATACACAATATATAGCTTACCTAATACATATTCAACTAAAGGTAACTTCAAGTATTTAGAAAGAACAACTGTATTTGAAACCAAAAATTAAAATATTTTAATACGATTAGTGAACAATGATAATGCTTACCAGATGTCTTGCAAGATATGCTGTTACACTGTCATCATTCTATTTGGGATCCATGGAGCATGTACTGTAAACTAATAGTCCCCAGGTTTTACCAATCTACATGTGCAGGAAAAAATAAATTCATGAGGAGTTACCAATGTGTCATAGAGTAATTTCAACTACCACAGAATATTTTATAAAAAAATTAGGATACTCAAGTTATCATCTAAGCACACAAGGCTTGATTCATTACATGATTAGCAACCAGCATGTGAAGCTTTTTATCACTTCACTCAATGAATTCACTGAACTATAAATAAATGCACACTCAGGAACATCAAAATAGCTAAATCAAGTTAATTGATTCACTCTTTTCACATAAATATAAAAATAAATTGTTATTCATTTGTATGCGATTCTAAAAGGAACATGAGCATTTTACAGTAGTACTTTCATATGTAATGGTTAGACAACCTTGTAGACTAGGTTCATGTCATCAACACCTAACCATAATTTTTTAGACTACAAAGACAATTGCCATTTACCCAACACACTAATAGTTTTATTAGTCAAGTGATCAAATAAAAGAAAATGAGGGAGCCCAAAAAGGTAGATAGCCTAACTGGACAGTACCCTCTTGTTTGGATGTTAACACCAAGATGTTCGACAGCAAAATGCCGCAGTGCTCTTCTGCTACTTGACCTGCTTAAACCCAAAGCGAAATTTATTAGAACGAATTATAGGAACATTTGGAATGTAAAATTAAAAAACAAATAGGTAGAAGAAGCAGTACGCTGACAGCACTTTAGAAATGGTAGGTACTCTGAGGTATCTCGTATATCCTTTCTGGGATGACTTAATAATAATGCTTGCAAAAGTACACTGCAATTGTTAGTTTTAAACACCAGAGGCTTATAAGAAAAAATTTACACGCAGATCAAGAAAATGAAACAAAACAACCACTCAAATGCAAACCTTAAGATTATTGGACAAGGCTAGGCATGACTAACAAGGATCCTTCCATTGTTCAAGTCTGTCACTTTCTTCTGACCAAACCAAAAATCCTTTGCTACAAAGTTTATCATCGTGTTGAAATGTATTAGTTTATAAGCAGAAGAATGACAATGGTAACTAGTTATTATACAAATGGCTGCAAAAAAATCCTTTCTCTTTTATATTTTTCCTTTTTAAAAACATCTCTTTATCTTTTCGGTCTATTTGGCAAAAAACAATGTGAATGGGCCATGTAATTTCTGTTTTTTGTTATATTTTGGAAGCTTGCTTTTTAAGAAGGATCTCATGCTGCATACATTAATGCACAATCAACGTGACATTCATTTACTTGTAATTATCTAGTTCTTGTAACTTCATTATATCAATCTCTTGGCTTCCATGCATATGCTTGTTCTCTCTACTTAGGCATTGGCGTAAATTGAGATTTTCACTTAAAGCGTGAGGTATAGAGGTAGGGGAGTTATATAATCTTGTTTTTTTATTTATTGAGTCTATTACTATGCATACTCTTATGGGAGAGTGTACAAGGACTCTTCTGGTTTATTCTCTTGTAAATCCCTTTTACAATTCTACAGTAATCATTAAGCAAGACAAGCTTAGAATTATTGTAACAGTAATTTCTTTATTGTGAGGCTCATCATTCTATGCAATACCCTTCTTGGGATATTTTATGAGCGTTGGGTGTGTACCTCTTGCTTGAAGAAACATTTCTCTGGTTTGTTATAATTGTAATTTTGGCAAATACAACAAAATTTAGATGCCATCAGTATAGCTAGTTGAAATACATACATTTTTGGTAATTTTGGTTAAACCTTTCTATACACATTAGTAGGCTGAAAAGTCCCCCCACCTAGTGAGAAGCGAAGGCTGCTCCAAAATTGAAATGGCAAATTTAAAACTAGTAATTGAAGAGCATGTGGATATAGAGAACCATATCCAAACAGTTAATGCATGAATTTGTAAAACTTATATCTATTATTTTGATTTGATTAGGAATAGTTTCTAGTTCTCCTGGGGTAGTAATGGGGTACTATACGGTCTTTGGTGTTGAGAATTGATTTTCACCCCCCTCCCCCCCTTTTTTTGTATAATTTGGAATATCTCTTGTTTAGGCTTTAAATTCGTAGATATTGTTAGGGTCCCCTATCTAAGATATAATACGCTTAGGTACTCCATGATCGTCACAATTTTGAACTTATAAAAAGTGCTTCAATGGGTTGAGAGAAAAGAATGCTTATAAATGACCCATGACTTTAACTCTTAAGTGATATAGAATTTTGCGACTACCAAAACACCCTTACTTTAATAAAATTACTAGTATTCCTCTACTCCAAAACAGACATTGATGGTTTGTTGAAGTAGAATATACTTATAAAAAGTTTGAAAAAGAATAATATTCCTAATGGCAGAAAGACTTAGACAAATAAAGGTATTTTAGTAACCTTGTTAGCTCAACATTGAATAATGCAATAGCAATGCATACACATTATTTACGATAGTAAACAAATTAATGAATTATATAATAATAAATAAGCGATGTATTCTTTGCAAGTAATCAAATAATCAAAATTAAAGAATACACAAACACCTATTTCACAGTTGCACTGACAGATCAAATTAATAGCAAATATGCAATTTCTGGTATAGAAATTTAAAACTACCTTTAAAAGATGAATTCGTCAATCAAAGTAAACAAAATATACTCATGAAATTAAAAGTAAATCATAACTAACATCTTATGAAAAAAGAAAAACAAAGTTTAACTTTGATCTGACATACAACATTATGTTCTTTCAAAGTATCATAAACACTTTCCAAACTCAAGAAAATTGCAGAACAACTCATCCAGAGGAGAATTGAAATGAAACCCCAAACTCTGGAAGTGCTCATACAGTCACTAAAGGAAAGGAAAATTGTCACCGTCTAGAACAAGGATCATACCTCAATGCACGAAATGAAGATGACGGCATACAGGTCGAAGCGAGGCGGAGTTGAGGCACTTCAGGGGAGGAGTTTAGGGCACCAGACAGAGAACAAAAGCAAGGTATAGGAGAGGGACAACACCTTCAGGGGTTTAGGGCACGAGAGAGGAAAAGAAAAATGAGAGTTAGGGCTCTTAGCTTCGGTTGAGAGGGCCTTCGATTTGGCATTCTTTTTGTTGAGGGGGATTTTCGTATGGACCTTTTGGAGAGAAGAACAAAATGGCTACGTTTCAAATATTTTTTTCAACATTTTTAAGACGGTTATACCCAACCCGTCTTTGAAAACACTACAAAATAGACAATTACACGATATTGTCGTTGTCTTCAGCCATCTAAAACAGTTTTATTGCGGACTGTCTTTGAAATGTTCTTATTAATTTCAAAAATGCCACTGTCCCTCCTTTTAAAACGGTTTATCGACAACCGACTTAAATTGACCGTCTTTAAATGTAATATTTGTAGTAGTGTGTCAAGATAAATAGGATTATTATGGATAGCAAAACTTTTCCTCCAAATATTTAATACAACTACGTATATAACACTCAAACCCCAATGTTACGTATATGGACGTTGTTTTGAGAATTTCTGAGTATTTACTAGTGAAGTATTGATGGACATTCTCCAAAACTCCTATAGTTTAAGTTCTTCACATTCTTGTGGTACATCTTATATGCATCATCAATGACTAAATTTGCCACATTTCATGGCCAATAGTAGTACTACTTCTGCTCGATGACATGTTTATTGATTCTTATTTAGGGATTCAATCCAGATGTTATCTTGGATGGTGAAGACAGGATATATAATTCAGTGCTTCCTGTTTCAAATTTTGTCTCAAATTGTTTATCATTCCAAAAGATGATGCAGATGCAACTGAAATGCAGTTGCTTAAGATTTTGCTAAAAATGCAAGAGTTTTAGGAGAGATCAAGATATTCTGTTTTGAAAATTTATCAGCTGATTTGAAGAAGCTAAAGGAGATCATCAACCAATTGCTACACATAGGCACGGCAAGTTGTGTCATAAATTTCCAGTTGATCTTTTTTTTAGTCTTTTTGAACTCTTTATTATTTGTTTGATGAAAGAATCATCGTGCAGATGTTTACCTCACCTTACTGCAAAATTTGAAGTGGTTGAATGAATTAGCTGCCACTAAGCAAGAAATTTGTGAACTGAATCAATTTATATAATCAGAAACGTGCACTTTATATTATAGGTAACTTTGATGTCGAGCTCATTCCTCAAGACCACTGGGAGAACTTTGTCTTACCTCAATTGGACCGAAAGCTAGCTTAAAATTATTTTTAAGGTATTACACAATAGTTCAATGTATTGGGTTGTACAGGTTTATGCACAAGCAAAATCAACTGACTTTTCCTGGAAAATAAGCAAAAGCTAATGGCCTGTCAGGTAGCCCTATTGATCCAACAAAAATAAAAAATCGGGATTCTAAAATTCAAGAAACACAGGTTCAAGCAAACTAAAAAAAAATGAGCTACAGGCCTGTGGCCTTTGAAATAACTGAAGAACAAGGCTAATATAAAGAATAAGCCTAGACAATTAAAAAAAAAAACTATTACAACTAAAAGAAAAAAACCTGAGGCTAAGAAGTTACGCATGTTACTGAAGTTACAAACTGGACCGACAGAAAAACCAGACATATACAAGTAGTATAAGATTTGGCAAAATGGAGATAACTAAAATGTATATAATTAGGAGGGCAAATTTTTAAAAATAATACAATTTAAATATTTAATTTTGAAAAAGAGGACAAATCAGGGGATATTTGGCAAAATGGGGCAGCCAAACACGCCCTGCCTAGGCGTGTTTAAACACGCCCCAGCTAGGCGTGTTCAAACACGCCCTGGCAAGGCTTGTTTGGCCCCCTTTTGCCTATATATACCCCTGAAAGTGACATTTGAGAATTCACGCATTCTCTCTAGAATTAGCTCTGCCTTCTCTCTAGATTTTGGGTGTTGATTTGTCTGAAACGAAGCCTTACCGAATTTGAAGCGCTATCAACTAGTAAGTTCATTTAACTGATTGTGCTTTGTATTTTATTTGTTGTATTTTTAAATTAGAAAATTGTTAGGATCATATGAAGTTGTTAGCGACATATATATTAGGTTAATGAGTAGGGTTTTAGGTGTTTCAGTTTAGTTTAGGATTTACGAAGTGATTAGGGTTTAGGGTATGGGCTAGTGATTAGGGTTATGTTAGTCGGTTTAGTATCAGGGTTTAAGATCGGATTAGGGTTAAGGGGGTGATTAGGGTTTAGGGTGTGGGGTAGTGATTAGGGTTATGTAATTCGGTTGAGGATTAGGGTTTAAGATCTGATTAGGGTTTAGGGGGTGATTAGGGTTTAGGGTGTGGGCGAGTGATGAGGGTTACGTAACTCGGTTTAGATTAGGGTTTAAGATCTGATTAGGGTTCAGTGGGTGATTAGGGTTTAGGGTGTGGGCGAGTGATTAGGGTTATGTAACTCGATTTAGATTAGGGTTTAAGATCTGATTAGGGTTCAGTGGGTGATTAGGGTTTAGGGTGTGGGCGAGTGATTAGGGTTACGTAACTCGGTTTAGATTAGGGTTTAAGATCTGATTAGGGTTCAGTGGGTGATTAGGGTTTTGGGGGGGCCGAGTGATTAGGGTTATGTAATTCGGTTTAGGATTAGGGGTTAGGGTTTAGGGTTAAGGGTTAAATTAGGGTTTATGGTTTAGGGTTATTTAATTCGGTTTAGATTAGGGTTTAAGATCTGATTAGGGTTTAGGGGGTGATTAGGGTTTATGGTTTAGTGTTTAGGGATTAGTGGGTGATTAGGGTTTAGGGTTTAGGGTTTACGGTTTGGGTTTTCGGTTTAGATTAGGGTTTAAGCTCTAATTAGGGTTTAGCGGGTGGTTAGGGTTTAGGGGTTGGGCGAGTGATTAGGGTTACGTAATTCGGTTTAGGGTTTAGGGTTTAGGGTATATGGATTGGGGTACAGAGCTAGGGTTTGTGTGTTAGTGTATTTGGTTTAGGGTTGAATGTAGTTGATATGTAAGAAAATTTTGGTGGAATGATTTTGGTAATCCCTAATATTTTGTTTACCGTGGTTTTAAATTTTTGTTCATAAAGATACTGATTAGATGGCTGATTCGTCCTCCACATCGTCATCACGTTCTGTATCCGATCATGAGGCTGAGCCGATGGATCCCACTGCCTATGTTGTCCCTACCCCATACAAGTGGGGTGTTTTGCGTAGGCGAATTCAGCGCACGCACGTTTCACAAGTTGTGTGGAATGGTTCCGTGCCACCTCGGGTATTAAAGACTCGACGTGGCAAACTGGGTGGTGGACCAGATGCGGACGATATACCTGATATTGTTTCTGACATGTTGCGCGAGGCTGGGTTTCTTCATGTCGCACGCATGCGACATGTCCAGGTATGCAACCACGCATTTATGAAATGAGTTAACACTGGTTACTTTGAACAATGAAGTTGTTTAATAATTTTTATGTATTTCAGATGGATTCTGCACTTATTAGTGCTCTGGTCGAACGATGGAGGCCAGAGACTCACACCTTCCACATGCCGTAGGGTGAGATGACCATCACGTTGCAAGACGTGGCTGGTATTCTGGGATTGCCCACGGAGGGCAATGTGGTTACTGGAATGACGGTTGACGAGTGGGCGGACATCATTGACGAGGTGTTTGGTCACGAACCTGCGGACGGCGAGCTAACAGGTGGATATTTGCGCCTGTCTTTCTTTGACAGACATTTTGCACATTGGGGTGAGGTTGTTCCCGAACTTGTGCATGTGACGCAGTTCACGAAGGCCCACATTGCACGACTTATCGGGTCATTGCTGCTGTGCGACCGATCTGGAGGTAGCGTGGTCGCAGCACGATACATGTCGTTGCTTGCAGAGGATTTTTCGGACATCGGTCGATATAGCTGGGGCTCCGCTGTACTTTCACATTTGTTTAGACAAATGTGTGAGTGCACAGATCCAGACAGGAGTGACATCGGTGGGTGTCATATGCTTCTTCAGGTGTGGGCGTGGCTCAAATTTCCACCGATCGCCCCAGCTATTCCGCTGCCCACACAGCCGGACTGGCATTTCGGACATCGCTATGTGTTATTATATGTTGTTTTTTTTTACAATTGTAACAATTATGTGTTATATTATACTAACATTACTTGTTTTGAAATTAGCTTTAACGCTTTAGGTCGATTAAAACCTCATGAACTGGTCGTGTATAGGATGGCATTGGACTCCCTTACCCGAAACGAGGTACATATAGTAGTTTCTCAATTGTTGGACGTTTGCATATGTATGACATGCTGTGAACTAATAAAGTGTTATTTTGTTCTGTGCAGGTCGTTTGGCAACCATATGGGGACTACCACTTCCTTGGTGATTCTGAGCACGAGCGACTGCTGTGGATGGCTACCACGCCTATCATATGCTTCCACACAGTCGAATATTCGCAGCCTGATCGATGCATGCGGCAATTCGGACGGGATCAGCCAATCCCACGCGCTCCGAGGAAGCTGAAGGGCGTGCATGACCTTTCGCTTCGGGGGAAACTAGAAGCCAACTGGGTTCGCAAACTCAGACCGTTTATTTCTCGATGGGATGCCAGGGCCTAGCACATTGAGCTTCCCCCCTTGATTCAGGGGTTGTTGTCACCACACCATGAGTACATGGTCTGGTACAGAGAACACGGGAAGCGGTTCATCACAAAGAAGGGCACGAAGATGGCTCGTGGTGTAAGTTTTTGTTCCATCATCATTTGTGTATTTGATTTAATTATCGCACATCACACACCTGACATTTATGTGTATATGTTGAAAATTGTAGCTTGATGGGCTGGAGGCGTTGTACTTCGCGACAACTAGCCCGAACAGGGAGGAGGCCTTCGACTTCGATTGGGCGGGTGAGGAGGTCGGTCGATTGATGTCTGTCTTCGCCGAGAGCTGTCGCGTGGAGGAAGCAGGCCCACATGCTCCCGAATCCCAGCTTGAGCCCGGACCACGGATTTCAGTTCCAGTTGGCCGACGACGAAAAGAGGATCGTGGGCTAGAGCGTCGGCGGAGACCGGTGCAGCAAGTTCCTGAGCCCATTGTTCGACTGAGGCCACGCACCGAGGGGATGTATAGGCCCTCTGTTATTGCATCGACATACGGGACACAGCCCGTATATTACCAAGCTACTGCGCAGGGGGGGCATGGGGGCATGGACTACGCCGATTTCGGTACCCAAGCCCAAATGCCTACCCCAGGCCCATCGCAGACCCATGCCGCATATGTTACGACTGCAATGACATGTGCAGATGTAGATGGCGGGTTCGGTTGTGGACTCAACATGCAGCCCGAGTGGACTGAGGCACAGGTCGACGACATGCTGGACCAGATGGATTATAGTGCAGAAGCTTGTGCCGCTTGGCAACCACATTCACCATATGGCATCGAGGCTTCTGAGTTTCCTATGCCGGTGTATGCAGAGCAGGGCACGCCATGTCGACCTCCTCATGTACATTCGTATGAGGCAGGCCCTTCTTATGCAGGCCCGTCGCAGCCGGACCCATACCTGGCAGGCCCTTCTCAGCCACGACCTTCACAGCCAGTCTCGTCCAAGCCAGGCAGTTCTCGGCGACCACGCAGACGAGTTCAGCCTCATCGACAGGCACATGATTTGCCGTGGCCACCGCCCTCACTCTGATTTATTCGCAGTTACTGTTTTATTTTTTTTTATTGTGTTGTAGTGGATTGTATTTTGTAAACTACGGTTATTAGTGACATTTATGCTAACCATGTTCCGTCTAACTATTATTTGATCACGTTAACCCCGCAAACCCTAACAATAACATACGTCGGCAAAACCATCAATTCATAACATACACGATTACAATAAAAAACACGATTACTGACATATGGCACCGAAGCTTCTGAATTTCAAAACAACATCTTCGGCGTACATGTCTTATTCCATATGGATTTCTGGTTTGCTGAAAATGGCTAAAATTTCAATTAGACAAAAACGTTTCCAGTAGTTGGACTCCGCTAATATCCTCAAGACGTCTTCATCGCTCACCAACTCTTTTATGTCATACAGGATTGTAGTGTCTGAGTATTGTGCATGTCCCGGACGACGAAAAAACATTTTTCTTACCACCTGTGACAGGTGAATTCCATTAGGGGGAACCCCAACAGGCGCAACTTGCTTGATGAGGGCCTTCAGTGTTTCAATGTTGCATGCAGAAGGAATTTCAAATCGGATTGGGTTTGTTCCAGTAAACGCATAACCCACAAAACCGGTTCTTCGTGGTATGTTCCAACTTTCGTTGTAATATAGCATCGCATCATGTGTGGGGACGATGGTGGACTGAAGTAGGTTCATTATCCCATCGGCTGTTCTGGTTATGGTGCATAATATTTCATAGGACCAGCAGCGGACATTTGGTCGTGACACCTTAACATTCTGCAAACATCATCATCGTTTGTTAGTGCGATTGAATGAAAAAAATAGTGCTGACCTGCGTCTATGGATGGTTGTCGGTAGTAGATGTTATCCACGAATTGGTCATCGGTTAGTAGAAGGGTGTGCTGAATCCTACTCTTAAGCGTCTGAAACGAACACTCATTAGGAACTCGCATGGCTATCGGAGTGGCACCCTGAAAACAAACACCCGTGTCGTTGTCATTCGTATATCCATTTGGATAAATGAATGCTAATTTGGAGTTACCAATGTTTTGGCTGCTTGTTTCTCCTAAGAATGCCATTGTATGCAAGATAAAATTTACGGGGCGGTTGTGTCCGACCGCGTACCTTATATAGCTGTAATCGCGCCCAACTTGGACGTGTTCAATCACGCCCTTGTTAGGCGTGTTCAAAGACGTTGTCGGTGGGCGTGTTCAATCACGCCCTTGTTAGGCGTGTTCACAGACGTTGTCGGTGGGCATGTTCAATCACGCCCTTGTTAGGCGTGTTCAATTACGGTGTTCAACAGGCATGGTGACCATGTATCAATGGTGAGGATGTACAAGGAACTGGTCAGCACATCCATGCACCAGTTCACTGAACCATGCATATAATATCATTCATAAATAATTAATAACAAATGGAAATTCATGTCCACCACAACCAAAACATTATCATCATACATATTACAATACATGTGTTATAAATCAAATACATTGAACAAAGCATTTATCAAACAAACATAACAACAAAATCATGAAACACCACCCCGAGTAGGACAGGCTGTACGAGTATGTCCAACTTGCTTGCACAGACCGCATCTACGAGCTCTCTGAGTTGTTTCGACTTCGTCCATCTCGTTACGGATTCTGGTGGACCTTGGACGACCCTTCGCACGCAACATTGCCCTGTCAGGGATGATAACTGGATCTTCACTGGGGGGAATGGCAAGTTCATTGCCAATAGGCTGCCAAGGTAAAGAATAAGCCTCAACCAAGTTGGATACGAGGAACACATCATC
>PYAF01002985.1:167555-189305 GCA_007407185.1 Glycine tomentella | reverse complement strand
TACAAATCGTCCCCTATTTGCCAGGGACCTTGGACTGAACCCGATCCTGAAGCTGAACCGCTAAAAGAATCTTCTTCGCTTGGATGATTCCAATCGATATATGTGTAATGTGGAATCCCTTCCCAAAAAGGAATAACTGCCCCGCCTTTAAACACAACACACACTAATAAGCATTGGTTTGCAAAATACAACAATTAAAGGAAATCACTTAGGGTTTAAGTCATGTAACTTACCTTCAACTGGTTCTTCTGATTGTCTTGGTCCAACACCCGCACGGTACCGCATTTCAGACGACCTCACATTACTCTGTTGCTGGAATGCATTTGCATCCACCCCAACATCTTCATTATTATCGGACGCACTGGCATTCTCCTCAAGAAGACGATCTTCAATAGCTATATTTTCATCATCATCATCATCTTCATCGTCATCCATAACCCAAGTTGGGTCATGTGAATCTTCCTGAGACATGTTTGCACCAACAGCATCATATGATGGTGCAGCATCATATTCAAATGATGGTGCAATATGTGCAGAATTACAACCAACTGACCTCCTGGGTAAAACAGCTTCCTGAACTACGGTGTAATCCACATACAATTCTAAAGGTTTCTTCCGTGACTGATTAAAAAATTCTTCAATGACCATTTCCAATTCTTCATCATCTTGTATTGGAAACCCCATGTATTCATCTTGCTGCCATATTCTTGCCGTCAGACATGTGATACGAGTATTTCCGTCCACACCCAATTTTGGAAGTATCTTCTGATGCAAATCACTCAATCTTGCATTTCGGTTGATTCGTGTCATCCTTTGCTCCCCTTCGAAAACAACACCTCTTCCCCCTTGAATTTTCCTTCCATTGAAAAAAAACATAACACGAACAACATCATTTGAACTCATTTCCTGCAATCAACATAAATAAACGTCAGAATCACACAAACACCCAAACTAACACCTCTACAAATGTAGTTAGTCCCAGTAAAACACCAAATGGTGAAAGAAAGTCAATATTGTCAAAGACACAAAGTTATAAACAACTGGTCTTGTTTACACAACCTCAACCCTAGGTCCACTCACGCCACCCCAGACACCCTAACCACCACATACGCCTTAAACCCTCACACAGATACCCTAAACCCTAGTTGTGTTCCCCCTCACCTAACCCCTCATCACCATATAAACCCTAACCACTTAAGCCACGAACCTTAAACCATGGGTGTCTAAACACTAAACCCTAAACCCTAAACCCTAAATCCTAAACCCTAAACCCTAAATCCTAAACCCTAAACCATAAATCCTAGGTGTGTAACCCTAACACGGAACACTTAAACCATAAACCCTAATCACCGTACAAACACTATACCTAAACCCTAAAACGTCACCACAACACACTATGAATGTAAACCCTAAAATAAACTGGAATACCTAAATCCGTAGTCACTAACCTAGTATATATGTCGCTAACAAGTTCATTTGATCCTAACAATTTTCTAATTTAATAATACAACAAACTAAATATAAAGCACAATCAGTTAAATCGACTTACTTGTCAGCAATGCTTCGAATTCGACAGGGCTTCGCTTCAGAAGATATCAACACCCAAGCTTTAGAGAGAAGGCAGAGCGATTTTTAGAGAGAAGGCGGAATGGACCAAATGCCATTTTCAGACGGATTTATAGGCGCCAGGGGACCTAAACACGCCAAGCTAGGCGTGTTTAAACACGCCCAAACTAGGCGTGTTTAAACACGCCCTAGCCAGGCGTGTTAGGCTGCCCCATATTTCCAAATTTTGTTGAAACTACCCCCTTTTTCAAATTAAATAATTAAATTATATTATTTTTAAATTTTTGCCTAATTAGGAGTGCTCACAACTTTCTAGGCATAAATTAGTGGTAGTTTAGTGCTTCCTACAATGATAATTGATATGCACATATTAATCCAAAGAAAAGCATTGCTGCAGAAGCCTAAGTAGTCTAACCTTTTAAACAATATGATGTCTCCCAAACTTAAATACTAACCAGCCCATCTGCACTCTCCTGTTGGGCCGACATTCCATTGCTTAACAATTTGGAAGTGTAATAAGTTAGGAGGGTCACTATTATTAGTTATAAAAAGGTCACTGTAATTTACTTATTATGATATATTTACTATTTTCTTGTTGACGTTGATGTGATCGGATACATATATTTTGAAAATGGCTTTTCTCATGTAAAAATGAAAATAGTAAAGCTGAGTCATCTAATCGTGAATATTTAAAGTTAAGAAAATAGCTTATTCATTTATTTTGTAATGTAATTTTTATATTCACATCTAATTACAAATTATCCTATCTATATGAAGTATTTGTTGATTTTTAATATAGTTATCTTAAAAATCATGTTAACGAAGATTTTTAATTAGTTAATAGTATAAAAAATTTACATTTACAATGCTTCATCATTAAATCCATCAAAGTTTACATGTTTAATTTAAAAAAAATCATCATGTATTCTTAATCATTCATAATAAAATCTTATGATCAATATCATCTAGATATATCTCTTATCGTCTAATATAAACATTCAAAATTAGTGACGTAACCATATTCCTTTCTAAAATTTTCACCTCTCATTTTATTCCTTTTTTAGGAGCTGTTTCCGTCTTCTCAAAACTTCCAATAAGCATCACATTGATAAAGAATCCATCAACGCATGAGAATACGATTCTTCCTTGATTTCTGTTCCTTAATTTCTGAGCAGCAGCTACTAGAGCATCTTCAACATGGAGTGAGAAGCAGGCTTTGAATCAGAATAGAAAATGAAGGTATTAAAAAGTAAGAGTACAAGTGACAGCATTATTACCAAAAGAATATATTCTTGTTTACACCCAAATGAACAGAACAAATGAATTCCCTAAGTTGACATATAAAGCAATATTTGCATCCGGAAAAAAGAAAAGCATTTTACGTGATTAACTGAAGAGGACGGAGAAATCATGAGCCACAACATGAACAATTTCACACCTTTGCCAGGGCCATGGCAAAGAGATTTTAGATCCTATGATGGTCACACTTTCAATCATCGTGAATCCAATGAGGTGCCTGTGTTTTACAGATCTCACTCTACTCATGCCACTGTAAGTTTATTCTATTATTTATTGTTAGGACATGAGGACATAGAAAAGAAAGCCAAATTAAATTTATGTTCATCGGAGCAGAGAATGGAACTATCACTGTTTGAGGATGATAACTTGTATATAAACTTGGTTTATAATATTAGCAGGATGACAGAAGTTCAGGTGTATTAGCTCGACAAAGGTTTTCGGACTTCAGAAATCCTTTCAGATTCCACAGTATACCAAAGTAAGGCCAAATTGTATACTAAGTTGCTTATGTGTTTAGACTTCCCAAGGATGGTAATCAGTGTCAGAAGTTGCTTTCAATGAAATCTAGTTGAAAACATTTCCTACAAATTCAGGATCTCACAATTGGTAAATGAATTAACAATCAAATCCTATTGTCAAGAATGCAAAAGGAAGACAGCAAGAGCCTAATTTTTGGTAGTAATGGAATTCTTTTTTAGAGCAGGGAAGACAATGAACACTATGATCATATTAAAGCAACCTCTCCCCACCACTCCTTGATATACTTACGCTATTTATTTGCATGAACTTGTAAATTTTTAGGCTTTAGGGTGGAAGAAAAACTAATTTACCAAATTTGAGCAATTTGCAGTTTTCCTGCACCACCACCTAGAAGACAACAAATTCATGTGCACAATGAGCATATGGGAAGGCTTAGAGAGATTTTCCTTCAGCCACCTCAAAGATTCACATTCCAAACAAACACGCAAGCCCCCCCACCAGTAGAAATTTCCAAATCAATGGCTTTGAGCAAGCTTAAGAAAGTAGTCCATGACCCTCCACCAAAGAGGTATGCTAGGAGGGTGAGCTTATATTACAGAAACAATGCTGCAAAGCCTTTGAAAGAGGAGATAGAAAAGGATGAAGTTGGCAAGAGTTGTGCTGTTTGCTTGGAAGATTTTGAACCCAGTGAGGAGGTCATGCTCACTCCTTGCAACCACATGTTTCATGAGGATTGCATAGTACCATGGCTAACAAGTAAGGGCCAGTGCCCAGTTTGTAGGTATGTGATTTGTGAGATAGAAAGGGGGAATCATTCATCCTTCAATAGCAATGGCATTGCCAATTTGGAACCTAGAGCCATTATTAATGGAGAGCTTTTGTCAATTTTGAGGGACATGGAAGAAGCTTTTCAATTGGACAGTATGACTTACTAATGTACACATAAGAATTTGCTACAGTTGGGAGGAAGATTTATTTGTAGCTTCCAACATATACAGTGAATGTTTTTCTGTTTTTGACACAACATATACTATGAAATTTGGCAGGCAGAACTTGTGAGTTGTGAGTGATATGGAAATGAGACAGATTGGAAACCAACTTCTTATCTAATATTTTTAAAGTGTAGTAATTTAACTTATGCATACATGTGCACCTAAGAACACCAGCTTTTTTTTTTAATTGTTTGATCCGTAACGCTTCGTTGTTGATTTTAAAATATATAAAGAGAGAGAAGAAGGGATCAATTTACTCTAAAATTAACTCTTTTCTCATTTTTAATATTTTTTTTTTAAGATCTAATAGTTGTAATAATCTTAACCATTAGATCTAAAAAAAATAAATGATAAGAATAAATAATAATTCTAAAAGAATTATTATTTAAGTTTTGATATATATATATATATATATATATAATATTCACCATAATTGGTCAAGATACACCAAAATATTTAAGACAGATTAGTCCAATTATTTCTAAGTTTTGTTAGTTTTTTAGGTCCATTATAGTAATTAAACTTTCATGTTTTTTAGAAAAAAAAAAAAAAAAGTTTCTTCTCTCTTCTCTCCTATATATTACGTCCGTCAATGAGTGTTAGTAATAACCATATTCGAGAAGAGGGGAGAGATGAGATTTTGATATGTTAATGACTCATTATCAATTATAAAACAAGTATGATATGGCAACACAAGGAGTGCAAACCAATGGAGCAGACAATGATACAAACCAATGGCACTAATCCGGATCGCTTATACACAAATGAATAGAAACGTTTTATTTTCAGTTAATTAGCAACTATATTATAGTAAATCATTGTATTGGAGTTTATGCTGCTGCTGCAGTTAGTGCGATGTCCATGGAGGCGGGGTTGGAGAAATAACAGTAGAGAAGAAAATGGAAATAATTGATACGTGAGACATGGAGAATAGAGAAATATGATTTTAATTTTAACTAAGCATTAAATTACTGTAATGTCCTAAAATTAATTGATTAAAATTTAAAAAAAAAATAATTTTTATCCTAAATATTTTTGTGTAATTTTCTAAGGTACACTAGCCAGGATGGATATTAAGGGTATTAACAGCCCATATATATATATATATATAAACAACTTGGTGATTGATTAACTATACATAAATGCAATCATATTGATTAGAAATACAAGTTTAATCGAATCATGCAAGCGATGCATTTTCAACTTATTAATTGTCTATTTTTTTTCAGAACTATGGATTATATATATATTTACCAAAAAGAAATGGAAATTTAACTATAAAAAAGACCAATAGTATCAAAAGAGTAATGATGTTGGTTAGGTTTTATTTATTTTTGGTCGAATTCTGTCAAGGTATTTTTTTCTTGATGCACTGAAAAATTAAGACAAACAAAAAATTAATGATGTAAGTTTGATTTTAAAGCCTCATACTTGATTTTAATTTAACTCAGACCGAAAATTGACTAGTCCATCTAAGCTAGGTACAAAAATGATTTTTATTTTTTTATCCTCATTTATTGGTATTAAATTAAATTAATTATATTAAATTAGAGTCTGATGTTAAAAATAAAATACAAAAATGATTTAAATATAGAAGACATTTTTCTAGAATATTATCTATTACTTTATTATATTTGATATATTATATGTTAATGTAAAAGTACATAATATATAATATTAATGAAATATAGCTGATATATTTATACTGATACACAATATGCTAAAACATGACAACTGATAATTAGATATATGGATATAAAATATCTTTTATTTTAAAAAAATAGTCCATATATAAATCAACCAATGTCTTGAACTAAATTAACAAAAAAATAATTCATAACACATGACCCAACTTATCCTGATGCAAAAGTTTGTTGGACCCATTTCAGTGGATCCAAATAATTCCCTCTGACCCAAATTGACACCAACAAAATGAGTGATAAACTTCATACACCATTAATATTTCTTATACACCATTATAATTTTTTAAAACCCCAAAATACCCTCATCAGCTTTCCTTTATATTTGTTTAGGTGCACAGTGTATTTTTTTCCCGTTATTCCATTGAAGCATCTCGTTTTGGTGCGACTGCGAGTTTTGCAAAGGCTGTGCGTTGGTGGTTGTTGGTTGCATTCAGGTGATTTGGTCGGAAGTTTGGCGTCATGGTGGCCGTCGGAGTCGTCGTCAGTGGTTACAGAGGTGAGTGGGGTGCTGAATGTTGCGTACGGATTTGGTAATCCGTGAAGGACATAAGGATTAGGTAATCCGTATGGCTCTTACGGATTATACAATCCGTATGAGCCATACGGATTAGCTGATCCGTGAAGGCCATACGGATCAGGTAATCCGTATTGTTAAAAGTCAGTCATTTATTTTAAAAAAAATGGATAAAAATGAATTTAAGTAAAATGTAACCTAATTTTATAAATTAATTTATTATTTGTTACATTGTGATGTTGACAATTTGATTTGTAAAATCACAAAAGGTTGTAAAAAAATATGTATTAAATTATATTTGAGTGTAAGTTGATAATTTTTTTTCTGTGACTAAATAAGAACAAGAAATTTGTGTATTGTTTATGTAATTCTTGATCTTTTATTTACACTTTAGTAATTTATTTAAAATGTGTTAATTTATGGATTGGGAATGGAAATTGTGATGTGTATTAGAAAATGTTATTATGATCCATGTATGTGTTTCTAGTAATGATTAAATCAACTTTGTAAATGTTAGGATGGACAATGATGAGTGGATTTATGAAAGTATGTTGTCTGAAGAAAATTATATGGATGAAGACATTGGAGGGGATACTGATGCATGTGAAGATAATAAGTATGTAACTGATTGTTCTGCAGCGTTTAACACGACAGAGGTAATTATGTGATTTTGAATGTAGTACATTTTGTGAAATGATTAAAATAATAAAGATGAATTATTAATTTGTGTAGGTGTTTGAGTCACGTGATGTGGTATTGAAATGGGCTCGGAATATTGCAAATGAAAATGGTTTCCCGTGGTGCTTACATGCGTAGCTCAAGTTATCATAGATGTGAACAAGAGCACCCGCACCCCAGGCAAATCCTGCTGCCCTATCAAAGTCTCGGAAAGCCTCCAAGAAAACCACACCTATATGTGTGGCACTCTTGTTGGCAAATAGTGTGCAGCCAACAAGGTGAAGTAAGTAGGCCCTGGCGGCTAATATCCACTGCATCGTCTGACACCTCGCGTGATAAAGGTCTCGAAGCCATGATAGTTTGACGTATGCGCCGTGGCACTGGGTCGTCTCACATGTAGCTTCGTCGACAGTCACATCGAGCAGCTCCACCAATAAGGTGATGGCCTCGCCCACGTCCATCTGATCATAATAAAAAAAAGTACCCATTACAGGGATATGCAGTAATGATGAGACGTCGTCCAACGTTAGCGTCATCTCCCCCACCGGCAGATGAAAGCTGCATGTCTCGGGGTGTCATCTCTCAACGAATGCAGAGAGCAACCCCCTATCCCCTGTGTCAACTGAGCACCCAATCAAAGGAGTTAGGCCAGTGACAGCCACAAAGCCTTCTATCTCAGGTACAGGCTTCCCAAATTTAATAACCTTGCGCCCATGGGAAGCGAGCTTCAACTCTGGACGTTCCTGCATTGATATCCATCATTAAAGGTCAGACATTAATAATAACAACAGTCCAATAAACCTTAGACTATGTAATTCAACATGTCAATACCTGTCCTGCCCATACTCTCAGAGTTATGTGATCGGCGAACCCTGTCAGCACCGAAGAATCTTCCGGGCCACCTGGAAAAGATTCAGTCTGAATCTCCATATCCTCAATGACCGGTTCAACAGTCTCCGCCTGTGGTTCCTGCATGGGAGGATCCTCCTCCTGACGCACATCAACACCTGCCCCTAAGACGGCGTGCAGATGCGGTAGGCCTACGACGCTCAGGGCCTTCTGCATCCTGACCTCTACCATGTGTACCTCTGTCAGGACTACGTCCAACTAGGCGACGCGTTCCTCTTCTCGTCCTAGCCATAATCTGCATTCACAACACAACTCAAGTTACAGCATCAAATGGAATTAACAAATCATTTTGACAATGCACCTAAATGCTTAAAATGACCAAGTGTTGACCACAAACATTGCCCCATGTCAGAAGCATGTACACATTCAAATAACAACACTCTCAACAACTGTCGTTGCTGCCTTGTTTCACATTAATGTTCTTTTTCATGCTTTGTTCATATGATCTTCAAAGTTTTTGATAGAAACACAAGTTATGTACAAATAAGTAAATGAAATGATTTATATTTGGAGAGTTGCTGTACAAGTTTCAATGATTATTCATTTGACCATATTCTGTCTAAGGGTACAACTATGAAGCAATAATCTTATTCTCCATTCTGTTATGTTACCAAGTCCGATTCATTCAAGTTTTATCTTGGACTTCATCAACACTTGGTCATTTTTAACAGCCTCTACTTGGCTTAATTGATATCAGGCCTTAATGACTAAAAAAACCACAGATTCCTCACTAGTAGGTCTTAGTTGGTGACACTAATTTCATATGAACTTCACTACCATCACAAATATATTGCTTGTATATTACATCAACAAACCCTAAATGCAATCCCAGATTTAATATTCAATTCCATTTGTATTTTCAAAATGTAAAACACAAAATTATAAGTTATACGGATTACACAATCCGTAAGCCTTATACGGATTGCTTGAGTCTTGCGGATTGTGTAATCCGTATGACTTATACGGATCCGTCAATTCGTATAAGGCTTACGGATTACGAAATCTGTATTCGACCCAAACCCATATCAGAGTAGAAGCAGCGATCACCTACCTCGGAATGCACCGGCGACAAATGGAGAAGAAGGTATCACCAGGGAAGAGACCGATTCCGATGACAGGGCAATCAACCACCACGACGCAGTGGGGAGGTCGATAACGATGTGGGAAAGCAACAAACGAGGAGCCGGAGAGATGCAAGAGCGTTTTTACTTTTTTAAAAATGAAAAGGGTAGTTTCGGAACTGCACTATTCTACTAATGGTGTATGAGAATTTATAATGGTGTATGAAGTCAAATCCACAAAATGAGTGAGTAGATCTGGAAAAAGAATTGCAACCCGAAACGTCGTCGTTGGCTTACCTTTATATCACAAATTCCCTCACTTGTTTTTGTTTGGGGTTTTACATTTTATCATTGACCCTTCTCTTCCCTCTGCCGCCGCAACCTCCAAATCCAATGGTACAACTCCCTTTCCTCTCTTCTTCTTTCGAAATCCAATCATCTGTTTTCACAAAACCTAATAATCTTTACATTTTCTTTAATTTTGTTTTTGTTGTGAATTGGAATGTTCTGAACTTCAGGCTTCAGAGAAGAAACTATCGAACCCAATGAGGGAAATAAAGGTGCAGAAGCTCGTCCTCAATATCTCCGTTGGCGAGAGTGGAGATCGTCTCACAAGAGCCGCCAAGGTTCACCTCACTCTTCATAGCTTCCACTTTTTTAAAAAAAAATTACAATTTTCAATTTTCAATTTCTGATTTTCTTCCTGCAGGTGTTGGAACAGCTTAGTGGCCAAACCCCGGTGTTTTCCAAAGGTTAGTTCTCAAATATGTGTTTATTAGGAGTTTTTTTTTTGTTTTTTAGTTAATTTAATCATTTTTTGGATACTATCAAATTTATTTTAAAATATAGATTTCTGGTGAACTGTTTTTGAATAACTTTTTTCCCCCAGATTTTGGGTAGTATATTTTAGGGTTTGTAATGGAAGGCTCGTTTTCTTTTTTTTTTTTTATATTTACAATGTCAAGACTCAGGCCTGATGGTAGGGTGGTAATTGTAGTTTGAGTTTTGTATATGTTAACTGCAATAATTAAGTGTGAACCTGTTGTAATTAAAATCACAATATGGCGGGCTTAATGAAAGCATTAAAATGTCAAATTTTCTTCAGAAACTTGATTCAGAGTTTCAAAAGATGGAAAATGTATGGCTTTTTTCTGCTTAATATAATTTAAACCTTGTTTTCAAATCCTAAAGATGGAAAGAATAATCTATTGCTCCGTTTTTAGTATTTGTTTAGTGTATAAATACTGGATATTTGTAGCTGTTTTTCACTGTTAATTTGATTGGTAAGAAATCTTTTCCTCCACTTGGTTTTGACAGCAAGGTACACTGTTCGGTCCTTTGGGATTAGAAGAAATGAGAAGATTGCATGCTATGTCACTGTTAGAGGTGATAAGGCTATGCAACTTTTGGAGAGTGGTTTGAAGGTGAAGGAATATGAACTTCTCAGAAGGAACTTCAGTGATACTGGATGCTTCGGCTTTGGTATTCAGGAGCATATTGATTTGGGAATCAAGTAAGTTGAAAAACTCTTGTATTTTGATGCTGTTGCTTTTATTTTTGCCTGAGATAAAGTGATAAACCTTTTAGCACTGTGGGGGAGTTAATGATTTGATATGGGTTGTGGTACATACAATGCATATTCAAAATTTTGGATGTCATAACATAACTCTTCCTCTATATGTGGCATTCCGCCTTACTTGAACCAAATGCTAACTGACTTAAATTTATGGGTGTTTCAGAATTATCTTTTTTGTTTAAAATTTCGGACACAATGCTGTTTTGGAGCTTATATTAAATCTGTTTTGGTGCTTATATTAAATCTGTTTTGGATGGCCTGATGATTTTGAGTAAGCAGGGCTTGCATTAGTTTGGTTGATTTGTTAATTAGTTTTTAGGCGTGATGTTATGTCCAATAATTGATCAACTGGTTTTGCAATTTGCATGCTGTCTTATAAATGGCATTCTCAAGTCTTTCACTTTTGGATTAATTTCGTTTATGTCAACTAACATTGCTCTTTTTTTTATGTATCCTTGATCCTTTCCTCTGCTTCAGGTATGATCCTTCAACTGGTATTTACGGAATGGATTTCTTTGTTGTTCTGGAGCGTCCTGGCTATCGTGTGGGACGTCGCCGAAGGTGCAAGTCCCGTGTTGGAATTCAGCACCGTGTCACAAAGGAGGATGCTATGAAGTGGTTCCAGGTGAAATACGAGGGAGTGATACTTAACAAGTCTCAGGCAATTGTTTAGTTAGAATTGAGTTCACAATAGGAGTGTGTTATCAGTTTTGTCTGGGATGGTGTCTTAATTTTGAGGCAGGTTTTGAATCAATATTTGTTGTTTCAGTTTTGTGATGAAGCACATTGATTAAACAATAGCCCTTTTAAACGACTCTTTTATTGCAACGAACTTGTGAACCCCTAGATATGCAGTTATGGCTGGAAAAAATTTACTGTTTTCTGTGCAACCAAAGAGAAGCCTGTGCTAAACATTTTATTTGGGAGGAGCCGAATTAACGAAATTTACATCAATACAATTAGCATTTGCCTACAATTAGCTATCGGTGCGCAATAATTTAGACCCCCGTAAAAAAATTCTGCTAAATTGTGGCAATATGTTGTTGCATTGCTTATATTACTTCATGTTTCGCCAATAAGGTTATTTTTTGTCCAAAATATTCAATAGTATCTCTTAATTATCACGTTAATATGAAAAAATGAGGACAAAAAGATTGAGTTTTACGTGATTAAATAATATAAAACGCTGTAACCTGAGTTTTAATCCAATAAAAGACAAAGGTCAATGTGGTAAATAAAGAAGATCGTATAAGTACTGTATTGTGCTCTATAATCATCATCATTACTCCTTTGTTTGTTTGGTCTCATTTTATGTTCCTTTTGAAATATCTATGTCTTCAATTAATTGTCATTTAAAATTTCAAGAAAGTTTTCATTACTCTTACTCTTTTTCAATAATGCTCCAGTTTAATCAGTCAACATAAATTAATTTGCTTCTTAAGATATGTGCATTACTTTAGGATGGGTTTGGTTTTATGTTAGAAAGCTTCAAAAGGACCTTGGATCTAATGACACTAGTCTTATGAATTGAGTTGAACGTGCTTTCGAATGTGAGTAAAGTGAAAATTAAACATACACTTAAGCTTTGTTTGAATTGTTGCTAAAAGTCCGTTAGAGGGTTCAAAACGTTGGAGAAGGAACTTTAGTGTAACTTTTGTTCTCAATGTATTTTTGAGAGGGGTCCAAACGGTACTCTAAACATGCACTTACTCAATAAAATAAAATGAGACAAAGAAAGTGTTAAAAGTAAGTTCATGTAGTCAATTCCTTGGCACCTAAAACACTTGACTTTTTTTAAATATTTAAACTTTGTTGTTATTATTTTAAAGGACAATGATATTTGGACACCACAACAATACCAATACTCCATTTCTCTATATCTCTCTCTTGTCACATTATGTCAATACTTATCTTATTTTCTTTCTATCTCTCAAGGTGATTACATCACAAGGGATTTCCAAATAATAAACCCAATGACCAAAAATGGCATGAACACATAAGCTAGGGGAAAATGAGAAACATTTTACGAAAATCACAGTTCTTGCTTGATAAAAAAAACATTGGAAAATAAAGGGGCCGGAGATTTGTTTGCTATAGAAAATAATTGTGAAGAAGGATGAGAGAAAGAAGATATTCAAATTTGAACTAGTAACATAACGGTGCATTTGCAAGAGTCATTTTAATTTTTGACAAATATTTAAAATATATCTATTATAATTGAAACTAAGGGAAGAGGTGTACTCTTCGTCTCTTTAAAAATTTTAAATAATAAAAAACAGAAGTTAAATACAGTTAATACAAAATTAAATAATAAAAATTATAAAATAAAATACAAAACTAATGATATAAAAGTAGTGAGAAGTTAATGTAAGTTAGAAGAAAATTTATAATTTAAGAAGTTGTTTAAGGATAGATTTATCTACTAAAATGTGTATATCAAATGAAATAATTCTCATTATTAATAGTTATAGATAAATACAATTAGTTAATTAAGTTTTTCAAAATAATAAAAATTTTGGGAGAGTATTCAAAAAGAAAATATATATTTAGTTATAGTCTCACATATAGTTTTAATTTTATGTAAAATATTTATAAAATTGTATGAGAAATATATTATGTATTAAAATCAAAATAAAATGAGATAAAAGAAAGTTGATGTAGTTAGTTCATTGGGACCTAAAACACTTGACTTTTTTAAATATTTAAACTTTGTTATTATTTTAAAGGACAACGATATTTGGACACCACAACAATACCAACACTCCATTGTCACTTTCCATTTCTTTATATCTCTCTTGTCACATTATGTTATCAATCATATCAATATTTGTCTTATTTTCTTCTTATCTCTCAAGGTGTTTACATCACAAGGGGTCTCCAAATATATTTTTCCTATTTTGAATGTGCCTTGAACTCATTGTGCAAAGACAAATATCTCAAGAAGGGGAAGTTTAATTGTGATTTTAAGAATTTTCCAAACTTTTTTTTAAAATATAAAGCTATTGTTTGAAATAACTTAGAAAGACATATAACATATTTTCGCAACAAATACCATTAGACAATGAAATTGGATTTTGTAAACAAAATGTGTTTTAAAAAAACAAAATCAAATTCTAACCTGTGTTATTTTAAACACAAAGAGAGCAAGATTATAAGACACAAGGATTTATACTAATTCGTTATCACCAAGACTACATCCAACTATTGGTTAATCACCAAGCTCCACTAAATTTTCAAAGTTATAAGTATTTGCCAGGGTTACTCTTGGCTCTTACAAACCAAGCTTTACATCGAGCTTTAACAAATCACTATTCTTAGTCCTACCAAACCACTCTTGACTCTAAACAAATTTAGAAGATTTGATGATTATTTGTTCAAAGACCAAAATCTTACTTGTCTCGTAGACGAATATCAAATACAAGCTCCTAGTCTTTTCTCGCAAGATGTTCAAAATGTTTTGAGAGAGTTTCATATTTTACAAGAATATACAAAAAAAGAATTACATAAAGAATTTGATAGATAGCACATATGTTCGTAACCTTCACATTATTAACACAATGCTCCAACCAACTGAGCTAATAGGCCAATAATGTTAAAAATAATTAATGTTGATACATATAACATTAAATTTTTTAATGTATGTTTAATAAACATATAATTTTACATAATAAATTTTGTAAAATTAATTTTGATCTAATAATTAATTTATAGTTTAATTTATCAAACATGTGAATTTATCTATAAATTTTGTCATGTGGTATAAATTAGAAATTTTGTCATGCGAATTTATCCAACAATTAATTTATATGTTACAAAACAAAATTTATAGATAAATTCGCATGTTTGATAAATTAAACTATAAATTATTAGATAAATTAAACTATAAATTAATTATTAGATTAAAATTAATTGTTACAAAATTTATTTTGTAAAATTATATGTGTATTAAATATACATTAAAAAATTTAATGTTATATGTATCAACATTAATTATTTTTTAATATAATTGACCTATTAGTTCAGTTGGTTGAAGCATCATGTTAATAACGCGAAGGTTGCAGGTCCGAGACATGTGTCATTATTTTAAATTATTTTGTAATATATATTTTAACGTAAAAAAAAAACTTACAAATTGGCGAATGCATGAATTATGCGGATCCATATGAAGTAAAAAATGTAAAATAGCGAAGGATATTTTGGAAATTCCACTGTTACAAAAATGGTGTAGTAGAAAAAATCAATGGTGTAGGAAGCAGAAGCCCATTGAAGTGCAAAAGAAAGACAGAACCCAAGAAAATGGAATTGCACCATAAACAAATCCAAAAGGGCCACTGTGACTCGCGAGAAATGGGTATGCAAATGCAGAGACATAAAAAGGCCCATGCAATCACTTAATAAACATGAGCACAAGACGTATTAGTATGGATATTAGAGAATCCACAACGGTGGATCCTAGTTGCAGCCGTTCCTCCGTTAAAGTGCACAGTGAGATTGACAACGTGGAAAAACCGTTCGTAGGGATGAACCATCACGAGCGGGTTCTTAAGATTTAATAAATATTTTTTTATTACCAAAACTGCACGTGCAAATGAGTGGGCTACTTAAAAATAAGGGAAAAAGGAGTAGCGGGCGCCAAAGAATTAAAATAAGGGTAAGGAAAGATGCATTGGGCACCAAATGTTCTTGATTTTTTTATGAAAAAAAAACTAGTAAAGTGACACGTGTAAATATTAATGACTATGGTGTAAATAAAAGTAATTAAATATTTAAAAAATAATTTTATAAACAACTGTTTGATACTGTATAAAGTATATAGGAAAACAAGATTTTCTATTTTAATAAAAAGTAAATAGTTTTTATAAATATTTTATTAATTATATATTTTTCTACTAACTATTTAAGCAATGGCGGAGCCACCTTAGGGCCAGCAAGGGCCTTGGTACCAGCTAAAATTTTAAATTTATAGTTATATCAAGGGATGGATTTTTTTTTTAATAATTATATATACTTATATAATTAATTAGGATTAAAAATAAAATTTGGCACTACCTAAAATTACAAGTCGGCTCCGCCACTGTGTTTAAGTAATATCAAAGTCACTTTAATCTATGAATGCATATGTAAAGACATCAAGAATAAAACACAAAACAGAGAACATGTTCTATTTTTCAACATAATTTTGCAGTACCTATGGTCCACATATGATATAGAGACATTTTTTTAAGAGCTTTACAGTCCAAAATAGTAAAATGAAACATGCATGTCACATAAAGGTCACCTTACACGTGAGCACCCTTCACGTTAGTACTGCTGCATTAATAGTACTTATTCATTTTCCAAGTGTCAACTCGGACACGTCTGTCCGCCCTCCTTATCAGCCTTGCTACAAGATTGCGGACGTGGACCTTCTACCGGAGCATAGACACCAACAATATTATCTCCTTATTAACAGCATATCAAATATGCCAGGATACTCAGATAAGGAGCAACCACCTTATCATATAAATATCCCAACAAATTATCTACAAGTTGTTACTTATCTACAAGTAACAATATATCAATAAGGTACACATTATCTTCTATTTAAATTAGATAACTGCCTACTATTATCTGTTATTGTCTTATAAACAAAGGTTCATAGCCCATACTCCATGTTATAAATATAACCTTATAGGTTCTCTTAAAACCATCTCTCTCATCTCATATTTACTCCAGTCAGTACTTGAATGCATTACTCAAGTTACTCATTCTTTATATCTTATACTGAGTTCTCACTCTCAGTTATTCTTTAACAATTGATGTACTTACTTGAGCGTTAGAGTGTTTTTCCTTTGTTTTACAAGTCCCTCCTCTAAGCAAAGCCTACTCACTTCCTGACGTTATAGGATTTGGAGTCCACTAAGGCCACATTTAGCTCACACATGGAATTTTCAGATTTTGGTAAGAACATTTGACGCATATCGTGGGGCCCAGCTAAAACTTACCCTGCGGCCTCGCATCCCAAAAAATCATCAGCGCACTTCCATGGTCAGTACGCCCTCCAGCGTTAGACGCGGCACCCCTGTCGATGCGTCTAACCCCCCGCAAACTACCATGACGAATGTCGACACCATGCAGCAACTCCAGAACCGCATAGTGGAGATGGAACGCAAGTACCAGGAAGAAATCGAAAGGATGAAAGCTGACTGAGATCACCAGGAAGCCCGAGCAAGACATCCTCAAGAGAACGAACGCTCTCCCACGGTCAGAGACGAACAGATGCAAGGCGAATCGCATCCTTATCAACCCTTGCAGCCTCGACAACCTGTCAACCCTCCAAGTATTCGTAGTTCAACATAGGGCTACCAACTGGAGAGGCATAACGCATGGCGTAATCCTCTAGTCGACCTCATCAGAGAAGTCGATGTTCCGTTCAGTTGGAAACCTCTACATTTAGAGAGGTATGATGGCACCACCTGGAGAGGCATATCAACTGGAGAGGCATAACGCACGGCTCCAAATTTTTAGACAAAAAAATTAAATATATTTGTTAGTATAATTATTAAAAATAATATTTATACTCTATGTTTAATAACTTCATATACAAAAAATTTATTAATCAATATTTATACAATGACGTTAATTTTCATAAATATATGAATCGGTATTAGAATTAATTTATTAAATATAGTTTTGTTAAAAAAATATAGTTTTCAATTACTTATTAAATAATATTGTAAACTAAATTAAATTAGTTTTAATTACAAATATAGTTTATAAACTATAAATATTATAAAAGTAATATCTTTTTTTAGAGTATATATAATTATAAAAAATTGAATGCCATTTTTAGTGAATAATGTTGGGGATGGGACATATATACCCGACCTCAAACAAAGATGTGTGTATGTAATTTTTTTTTATCCCAATAGAGATCAAGGATGGGGACCAAGAGTAGGCATAGGGATAAGGACGCGAAACATGACATATTCATCCTTGTTATGCGTCGATGTTATGCCTATCTACAATCATTACTTATACATTTTTTTCCACTTAACCCAAATGTTTTCATCCTAATGTTATGTTTTTACTGACCACAAAAAATATATAGTTTAGACTTTTATAAAGAATATATTCATTACCTCAACATTGATTCCTTTAAACATTGTTCTTTTAACAATAATGACTTTAATAAATTGAATATGCATTACATGATCTATTTGCCTATAAAATGTGTGAAAACAATTATCCATGTATATACACGACTAACGTGTTAGTAGTGAATATGGGTGAAAATAGGCCAGACAGCTTGTCAGGGGCCCACTCTCTGGCCTGTTAAGGCCTGACTTGACTTGACCTATTTATTAAAAAGATCAAATTTGAGCTTTTTAAAATCCTTTTAAATTAAAAATGTTAGGCTATAAGCTTTAAAAAAACCCTTTAAGGCTAAATAATGGGTATGTCTAAACTATAACTTATAAGATCATGTTTGATATTCATAATTTATAAGAGAAGCATGTTATTATGTTGATTTTTTTAAAATTTTTAATTATTTATTTTGATTTAATCAGGCCTTGTATATAGGTTTTTAGGCCAGATCAAACCTTTATGCATGTCAGACTCAGGCCTTAATAAATTATTTTTAATATGTAACAAGTTAGACTTAGACTTAGTGATAGTGATGCGAACTAGACTTAAACCCCCCAAAAACATGGTCTGACCTATTTCCACCCCTAGTGGTGAGAGAAAGAAGGAAGAGATTGAAATTCAAATTTGAAAAAATAAAGAATAATGAAAGAAAGAAGGGGAGAGATGGAGAATCATGTTCTCTTGTTTTTTTTTTTTAGTAAAAAAGACTGAAAATCTATTAAAAGGGAGAAGAATTTTAGGTAGGAAAATTTTCCACCCAATTGTGACAAGTGTCTAGCCAAAACATACTTTTATAATAAAACTAGTACAGTACCCGTGCGGACTACACGGGTAAACTATACAATTAAATGTATAATATAACTATATAAATTTAGTTATAACTGGATAGAACTTAATAAATAAAAATCAAAACTAATAAGATTGAAATATGTAATATATTTTATAAAATAATGTTGTCTATTTAGTTTATAAGTTTACAAAACTAAAATAACATGTTAAATCCTAATAAATAATAGAGTACTACTTTGCACTCACGTATATTTAACTAACACGTAGGAAAATGTAATATCCCACGATAATCACTTATCAAAGTAATGAACAACCTCAAATCTAAAAGAAAGGCATACAGGTAGAATCAACAAACTGTAAAGCTGGGTCTACCAATTTTTTCAATATAACAACTAAGCATAATCTGATGGTGACAGAAGAAATTGATTAAAATAAATTATTATTTTCAAGGGAACAACTTAGCATTATTTGACATAATTAAGTAAATACTGCAAAAATTGATTGGAAACAAATCACTTGTTTTTCTTTTTCTTAAGTATATCAAAGCTGAGGTAAATAATGGTTCATTCACCAAAACAAAAAAACAAAACAATGGCTCAAACTTAAAACATAAGATACAGTTCTATTGGTTAGTTGTCTCATTATAAAATGGGGAAGAAGAGGTGGTCATTATTTTCTGACTTGTAAGTTTTTATGATTAGGATTCCACTTAGGCTATCATCCATATCAACATTTTTTGGGACAGATGAACATGATATTTCTTTCCCAGTCTTTGAAACCACCTAAACATATCAAGTAAAATAATAAAGATTAAATTATTAAAACATAAAAATTACCTTAGAAAAAACACACTTACATCTAAACTAATTAAAGATAAGGTTTTACCTGAGCAACATAAAGTTTTTTCAAGATTGATACTACTGAAAATGTGAAGTTATTAAGAATGTGACATGATGTCAGGATCTTAGTATGATTATCCTGTAGACATGATTACAAATATATTTAGACAACTAAAACATTTTAGATTTTCATTTCCATGTTTTATAAGGACATGCATATTTTTTTAAGTATTCTAAGTTAGCCATTTTTCTTCAGAACCATCTTGATTGGATTCCTAGTCAGCTAGTGATCATTATTGTGTTAGAACATTAATGTTAATTCACTTGGAGATATAAAACCATTATTAGCTTCTTTCTAGTAACTTAAACTTTTGGGAGAGTTAGTCTTATGACAGTTCATTATATAAGGATTGTGCGTTTAATGCTACAGCTTACCCGTGCATAATTAGTTTCTCCATAAATCAACCTATTGATGATTGATATGCCATTGAAGGATAATCTTTTAAACTTCTCTTATTGGACTGCACTAACTCCTCAATGCTAAGTTTTGCAACTCTCTATCTTCCATGTGTAAGTCTAAAACAGAAATAGTCATGAAATTTTTGAATTAATTATTTGATCATGTAAGATGTCATCAACTAAGAAATTTCATATTTGTTCCCAAACATGTTCAGGTTTGTCGATGCTATTAGCAAGAAAGGTCTGTTTCTAATTTAGTATCTAAGTTGGAGCTTAGAAATAACTATTTTAAGAAATGAACTCAAGAAAGAGAATACTTCTTATTCAAAGATTAAAGTTGGACATTCAAGCAAATTCTTACCATTAGAAGTATTGATAGCTTTCACTCGAATTTGATCCAATTGCTCTAACCTTGATTGCTTGACACCTAACCCACATAAATAGAAACTCATAATTAGTGGCAATAGCAACATCTAATGCATCAACATCAACATCAACATCAACAGCACCTTTAACCCAAATTAATTGGGGTCGGTGGTAGATGAACCCAATGATAAATCGAAAATAGAACAAAAAGAGAGAAACAAAGTTAAAATAAAAGAATGGTGAGAGGAGAAGAGAAAAGAATTAAAACAGGGAACAACTGGAACATAAAACTACTAAAGGGTTTAACCCTCCATCAGACTTATAGCTTTTCTCCACTCCGTCCTAAGACATACCGTCCGCCAATCTAAATCCCACTTCATTAGGTCTTGTTTAACTATCTTTCCCCAGGTAAGTTTTGGTCGACCTCTACCTCTCTTTGTATCTAGCTCTTGGTAACAGACTTTTGTTCTGACAGGAGCATCTAACGGTCGTCTCATAACATGCCCAAACCATCTCAATCTATGCTCCCTCATCTTTTCACATACTGGTACCACTGATACCTTTCGTCGAATATCCTCATTTCTTATCTTATCCATCTTCGTATATCTGCACATCCACCTTAACATCCTCATTTCTGCTACCCCTATTTTATGCTCATGTTGCCTATGTGTTGGCCAGCATTCCGCTTCATAAAGCATTGCCGGTCTAACAGTTGTTCTATAGAATTTTCCTTTTAGCTTAAGAGGAATTTTGCGGTCACACAAAAGCCCCGATGCACTCCGCCATTTCATCCACCCTGCTCTAATTCTATGACTTACATCCTCATCGATCTCCCCACCTTTTTGCAGCATTGATCCCAAATATCTAAAAATGTCTTTCTTGGGTACCTCTTGCCCAAGTAGATGCACTGTGTCTTGGTCACCATCTTTAATCCTCGAAAACTCACACTTCATATACTCTGTCTTGCTCCTACTTACCTTGAATCCTTTAGACTCCAAAGTGCTTCTCCACAGTTCCAATTTTCTATTAACGCCATCTTTGGTCTCATCAATAAGTACGACATCATCTGCGAAGAGCATACACCATGGCACTTCTTCTTGAATATCTTTCGTTAGTTCATCCATCACTAAGACAAAGAGATAAGGACTAAGAGCTGAACCTTGGTGGACACCGACCGTGATAGGGAAATACGTTGATGTTCCATTACAAGCTTTCACACATGTGGTAGCCCCATCATACATATCTTTGATTGCATTAATATACTTTAATGCTACCTTTTTCTTCTCAAGAGTCCACCATAAGACTTCCCGTGGGACTCTATCATATGCTTTCTCGAGATCTATGAACACCATATGTAAGTCTTTTTTCCTTTCTCTATACCTTTCCATCAA